>WTSP01011854.1:2677-52116 GCA_025331215.1 Actenoides lindsayi | reverse complement strand
AATGCTTTCGGCTGGGTTGGAACCCGAGCGGCATGTCCAAAGCCACTGCCGTTCCCCGGTCACTCGGACCTTCGCGTAACTTCACCTCCGCTTTGCCGGCGAGGCGAATCCCGAAGGTCCGTTGCAGCCCGAAGGCTCCCGCGGCGGGACCGGCCCGGGGGGAGCGGGACCCGAGCGCTGCGGGGCGCGGGCGGCCCCTGGCGGCAACGGGCGGCCCGGTCGGGAGCGCGGCGGGAACCCCGAGGGGAGTTCGGGGGGCACGGCCGGGAGTTTCTGCACACAGCCGAGCCCTGGGGCAGTGCCGGCAGGGGTGAGTGAGAGGGGAGCAGCCGAACCCCGGTGCTCGCCCGCTCCCGCAGCGCGGGGCTGCGGAGGAAGAGCTGCCTGAAGAGCCACGGGGTAAAGGGAAGGTGCAGTTGGAACCCGAAATCTCTTGTTCGGGTGGAAACTGCAGGGCTCGGATCCTAGTCAAAGCTGTAATTAGAAAAGAGTCAAAGCTTCTTTGATGCTCAGTGAAGGAATTAAACATGGGTATCTTAAAATCTTAGGCTTTATTGAAATTAACTTTCTCATGCAGATTTTATGATAAGAAATATGAAGTGTTCTTGAAGCTTGTGGAACATCAGAGAGAGTATCGCTCCATCATGAACAGCTTCTGATCCAGAGTCGTGTAATCTGGGAACAGCAGGGATAACCCATTTCCAGATACTGGTGATGAGGGTAATTTCTTCTTACTGTACTGTGTGTTAAAAATATACTTTTATCATTTAAAGTGTATATTTTCATTTTTAATGAGAAATAAAACTCATTCACTTCACTGTGAAGCACTGAGTATTTTCTGTCAGTAATCCCTGCACCCCAGAGACAAGGAGTAATCATTTGCTCCGGTCTGAGAAGACCCAGACTGGGTACCCCAGTGCTCAGACCGGCCACGAGCAGGAACAGCACAAGGAACAACGTAACTCGCTCGGAGGGACTTGAATTGCTGCCCGTTGCCACGCTTCCCACAGGTAACTACACCTGGCATTGCACATGGTCCTTTTAATGTTAGTATCTGCTACAGGTAGGACCCAAACGTGATCCCATTGGAAAGTTCTGTTTGGCTTTTTTCACTCTGATTACAGCGCTTCTGTGGTGGCCGATATTTGGGAATCACTTTGGCCCCTGTGCAGTCTTTTCCTCTCCATTTATTTTTTTTTCGCTGTGCCCGTTCTCGCAGAGCAGTTGTTTTGATATCAGTGATTTGTGCCATCTTATCTTTTGCAAGTAAGTGGCCCTCAGCGCGTGTTAACCTCAGCGCGGATGCGAACCGGCCCGTTGCTGACACTGACAGACGAGGCCGAGCAGCCGCGCTGCCTGAAAATAGGTTCCTAACGCAGGTTCTGCCCGTCCTGGCAGCCAGCCCTGAACCAGCCCAGCTCTCCCTCTCCGTTCTCACCAGGTTGCCTCAGCCAGACCCGGCTCGGAGCACGCGTGTCTACGCAGCCAGCCAGCTGCAGAGCTGAGCTCAGCGGCAGCAGGTACAGGGATCGCAGCGGGAGACAGAAAAGGGTCCTTCTTCCACAGACTTGCGTTTGTCGAAGCTTAGAAACCTTCCTGGCTGCCTGCTGGCCAAATCCTGTCAACAAAAGGTTTTTACTTGTTCCCAGGTGATTTTGAAAGTTGCCCTGGATATTCAGTCCCACAAGGTACTGCCTGGGTCACTGCGACAGGTCATGACATAACTGGGCTGTGGAAGGAGCGAGTTTGGACACTCGGTTGTATACAGCAAAAGTGTTTCACCTCTGACAGTACAAGTTTTGATCTTGCAAGATCAAAACACTGCCAGTGTCTTCAGTGAAATTCAGCAATGCTTTCTTTCTCTGACGTTTGTTGTTTCATAAAAGGATACTATTCTGTTTAAAAAGCAAAAACCAGAGTCCCCAACTGAAGGAGAGGATTAAGAAGCAAAGGGGTGGCAGAACAGAAGAACATGTTCAGGTCAACTACAGCTTTGTTACAGGTTGCTCATGAGAACCCTTCTTTTCTTCAGACTGCCAACAGCCACCCTCCTGGTGAGCCAGCGTTACGCAAGAGAAACCACCTACAGCTCCTTTCCACAGGCAGCGTTCACAGAGATGGGCTCCATCTTTATACACTTAGCTTGAGAGAAATTCCATTCTTTAGTATTGGCATGGGCTGTAATTCCCAGTTAAACGCAAACAGAAGTTACACAATAACAGAATCACACTTAGAGAACTTGGAAAATAATTGTTTCTGGATTGGTTTTTTTTTTATGTTAGTAGTCAGCAGCCAAAAACATCTGGTAATTTTTTTAAAGAAACAATGCGCTTCCTGCTTTGTAGTTCATGGAAAAGCAATTGTTGCCATTTCCAAAGTACCCATTGTTAAGAGAAACAGCTTTACAAGTTCAGGGACGTAATTAAAGACAATGAAAGTTGATGGGAATGAAATGAAGAAACATCATAACAAAAGGAGTATAACAAGCAAGAATATGACTGCAACATAATGGTATATCATAGCTTACAATAAACTATGTCAGCTGAAAATATGTAGAAAAAGAAAACAGTTGGAGACCAGTTTATTGCAAACAATAAATATTCATAAACTTTAATATATCTATTTTAATACACAATTCATATGTAAAAATGAAGCCCTTTGACTCCAAATACACAGCAAATGCTCAGAGCGTACAGGGACAGATGCGTAGGGATGTCTGGCCCTGTACCAGTGTTTTTAACTCTTCACAGCTCAGCACAAACAGACATGCACACACTCCCCCCACCTCAGCAAACCTTCCGTAGACTTCCTCCTATTTTTGTCATCATCATAAAATTGGCCTTGATCTCTCTGGCTGAACTGGTACCAAGATTGGAAGGAAATCACAAGGAGTGCATGGAGGCTAGAAAGGAAACTGATGGTCATGCTGACTTTGTTGAGGTGCACAGAGTTCAAGGAAGCCATGTACCCTGCATGGACTTTCATATGAAAGAGCTACACGGTTTTGTTCATGTTTTTTGCATGATTTTTTAACACTTTTCTCCCCTTGTAATACTTCTACTTTATAGTTGCATTTTTGTTCCAAGGCAGCATTACTACCAGTTTCATATTCTCTGTTTTAAAACCAGGACTATACTTGCAGAGCTGTAAAAAACATCTGTATTCCAGTGGATGTGTAGTCTGTTGTGATAACACAAGGCACTGATAGATTTTGTAGAGATACTATTTAACATTCCTTGTGTTACACAAGGCGTAGCAAATTATACAGTTTGCTAAATTCTCAAATTAAAATTTTATTCCAGTTGAGCCAAGGTGAAAAATACTGAAGTTGAAAAGAGTTCTAAAACTCTTCAACTGTGTGTTGATTGGCACTGTAATTTCCAGCTTTGTTCATAGCTTTAGGCGTTTTCAGTTCAGGCACTTTGTACGAAGGTAAGTTACAGAAAAATGCAGTGTGAAGGAGCCTGTCAAGGCCACAGTGTAAAACTGGCCTTCTAAGAGCTTGCAAATCAAATCACTTGGCCGTGTCAAGCATTGCTGAGTCCTGCTTCAGCCTTTGTTACCGGCAGGATGACAAAGCCATCATACGCTGCCCCAAGTCAAAGAGAAGCCTGTCATCGCTTGGTGAAGTTTGACCAAGGAATCCGAGTTTGAGTCAGTCAGGACTCTGACAGCATGCTCTGAGCTGCAGACCTTGCCATATTTACCCCATTAGATGCGATTTGCTGACAAATGTTTATCATGCAAATTAACAGAAGGGAAACAACCACCATGTCATCAGCTGCTCCCAGTGTCCTGCAGAGAGGCCCAGGCTTCTTGTCAAACGAAGAAGACAAGCATATGATTGTTCCAAAGGAGCAAACAGCAACTCTTAGGAAAAAAATCCACACGAGACCACCCCAGGTGAAGATTCCTCACAAGGCAAGAGCCAGGAATAACAACATGTCATAAAGGTAATCTGCAAACTAAATATTGAGAGTCATTATGCTATTTTGCGTTCTGATGCATGCAGTTCTTTCAGTTCAGCGTGTCTCTTAAGCACTTTTAGATTCAAATCACTTGAATGCAGAAAGTTCCTGTGCTGCCCAAATCCGGCTGTGCTCTTTGATTGTTTTGCAGTATCTAGAAGCACACTTCTAAAAGGAATCCCCACTACCCTAGCACTTTGAAAAGGAAGTATTGTGCTTGATGTGGAATCCTTTTGGACACTTGCCTTAATGGTGGCACTGAGTATATTCCTGGCATCAAATGTAGGCTATGAATGCTTAAAAATGAAGCCTCAAGTGTTGCCTTGGTGTGAACAGGAACCAGAGGACTGAGTGATTAGTCCTCTTCATTAATGCCAGTTTGTTGGGTTGAAAAATAATATTGTCCCCCAGAGTGCTTCATTTAGTCTGTAGACTGAGACAGACTCCGCAGTCTCCTTCCAGGCCCCCTACCAGAATGTGACAGGAGAGGAAGATTTGCTTTGGTGATAGTCTACAGGCTGTCAAGAAAGGGCCTCACTTGTGCCTTCAGCCCTCATCTTTCGCCTCATTTCCACTGCCTATCACATCTCTGTACCAGCTGGGGTTCCAGCTTTGGGAATGTACAGAGCCAGCGTGGACTATTTGAATTTGGCAGTACCTGGGGAGAAAAACAGCTGCTTTCTCAGCTGGAATCTGATTTGAAATTTTAGACTATTTAACTAAGTTAAAGTCCTGGAGTTCAAATCTGAGTTGATATTTGAAAATTCCAGCCTGACCATCTCTAGTTCTGCTTTGCTTCCTGTATGTCATCTCACACTGCTTTCTCCTCCCTGCCAGGATGACAGCGGAAGGACTTCTCTGGTCTGGGAACTCCGAGAAGCACCTTGACCAGAAGGTGCTGAACCCCTAAGTGGATGGGAACACTTCCATTGCAGTATCACCAATAAGTGCATGGAAAGGTAATTTGCATAATGATACAAACCAGTTCTTATTGCTGAGTCTCTTTCAGTCCTCTGTGTGTTATGCAGTACTAGGTAAATGTAGATTTAGGAATACTTACAGGTCGAGGTTGCCCTGAGAAACGCTTGTTGTAATCTCTAATGTCATGTACAGTCTGTTTATTTGGCTTATCTTGTTGCTTCTCACAAGAGATGTTATCCAGAAGAACCACCTTCATAAGAAAAAGTTAGCATTAGCACAGTGTATTTCAATCTCCACTATAAGGGATAGTGTTCTGTAGTACATGTCTCTCCACAGTCTTTCTCTCACAACTGGACCTTTGTCCAGCTCTGGCAGTTCCACAATAGTACAAACATTATCCTTTTATAACCTGCATCCATCCTTCAGATATAACAGACAGCCTCTGACCGGGATCAGATGAGACTAGGAGCTTCCATGTTGCTTTTTATGGAATGTGATCCCAGAGATTCACTAAACTGCACAAAAATAAAACGCTGGAGGCTTGTTTAATGTTTCACAGAGCTGTCTGATAGGACATGTCAAATGATAAGTGCAAATGGCTGCAGGGTCATTCAAGTCTTAAGTGGGTTTTCAAATGCTATGGTAAATTAGAGGATAAAGTGGATTCTGAGAGCTCAAGCTTGTTATTTTTTATGTATGATAATGCAGATGGAGGCAAGTCTTACCTTTTGTCGGCAGAGAGGGCAGGTTATTGCTGCTAACCAGGGACTGTGTTTCCAGTATGTGATCAGACAGGAACCTATAAAAAGAAAATAAAATACATATTTGAGGATATTTAATGTTTACAAGGAAGTTATCAGAATTTATAAACCTTCTTTCTACAACTGACTGAAAATGAATGTAATTGTTTGCTTTCATTTTAATACGTGGTTTTAATCTGCAAAGTGTCTGTGTAAAAATGGAGCCTTAGCTCTTCTACAGTGGTGTCTGCAGAGGTCCATGAACCTCCTAAGGGAGACTTTGAATCCGTTTCTTTTCCCGAGAATAGCATCTTATTCCTGCAGCTCCCCCTGACTGTGGCTGAAGCACTCAGGAATACAGGCACCCCTGGGAGCAGCGCTAGGTGCTGTGGTCAGAAGCAAGGCAGCT
This sequence comes from Actenoides lindsayi, assembly GCA_025331215.1. Taxonomy (NCBI): domain Eukaryota; kingdom Metazoa; phylum Chordata; class Aves; order Coraciiformes; family Alcedinidae; genus Actenoides; species Actenoides lindsayi. The sequence goes on along the minus strand of WTSP01011854.1, from coordinate 46,078 downwards.
GCTTTAAGGTGAGTTCCTCTAGAGCCAGTATGGCTTTTGGGGATTGTGAGGGTCAGTTATCCCCCAGAAACCAATATGCACAGCCAAGGGAGAGCCTGGCAATGTAGACTCCTAGTGGCGTGAAATGTATTTTGTTGATCAAGTACCACACATTGGGCTATTTTGTCTATTTGCTTTTTTTTCTTTCTCTTATTGTATTTCAACTCCATTGCCCTTCTGGAACGGCGTAGCTCTGGAAGAGCAAGTTGCTGCCTTCTTTTTGATTCTTCTTACCCAGATAACTGCTAACTCATTTCCAAATACATCATCATCTCTTCTTACACCAATGTCTCAGGTGTGAAAGAGGGCAGAGTCTGAGGACGGGACGATGAGACTGAACGTAGAACTGACAGCAGTGATTGACGTACGTGAATGTCAGTGCTGGCACTAACAACAAAAACAGCAAAGCATAAATAGCATCTAATCAGAAGTGACACAGTTTGACTTTCAGCTCCCGGGCACAGTGTGCAGTGTGACAGGTCAAGAAAAAACATCCCTCAGCATTTAAACTGATGACATTTGACAAGGACCCCAGCGAAAACAGATGCAGAACGCTGCGCTGCTGTCTGGATGGAATTGTTTGATTGAATCGAACGACGCTCTTTGTTCTTAAAAATAACCAGCAAGTAATTTCTTGTAAGCAGTATTACAACAAGAAGTCTTCAGGAGCCCTCAGCGCAGGGCTTTTCTGCACCCAAACTTACTTTGTCAGTTGTCACTGAAAAGGGTAATACTGGAGAAACTGTGTTTGAAATCCAGTATAAAAATGTTCACGGGGCTATCGGTTACATCTCGTATACGAGGACTAGGGATGTTACTTTTGGTCCAAAGATATTTTTTATGAACTTGCTCCAACATGTGCTTTTAACTTTAGTTTTCATTTGAGTTTTTTATGCTTCGTGTGTTTTGTTTGCGTATGCAGCCCGCTGGGCTGGGCACACGGCTGGTTCTGCCTCAACTCCCACACAGGGTGTATAAGCTCAGTCAGGCAGCTCAGCCCCCAGCCTTCCCTTGAGCTCTGGCATTTGACAGGCATCACGCCTGACTTCAGGAACAGCTTTGACCCACTGGGTCCAGATCCTGGATCACGACCCACACAGCTGCGTTGCTGGGCCTGTGCTTGGTCAGTGATGCCAGCGGGGTACTGATGGAGCCCACAGTTCTTCAAGAGCTTTCAAAAAAAAGAACCCCATGGAAATTAAAATTTCCTGCATACAGAATCCTTTGTTTAGTAGAACAAGAAAGGAAGGACTCCTCTGAAGTTGACCTATTTGTGCTTTGGTGCTTTTGTCATAAAACAGACAAAATCCTGTTTTAATCTGTCCTGCTGCAGAACCTTCTGAGGGAGTCTGTAGGTTTCTCTGAAATACCTCTGTGGTTATTGTTAATTAGAAAGAAATAATATTGCTCAAGGATCGCTTTTCAGTTGAACTTCCTGAACATATGGTTCAAACTGAAGCTGAAAAGGGAAACTTCAGGACAAACTGTATGAATTACTACTAATAATAAAATCAGACATTTTTTATAAGTCCACATTAATCTTCTTTAAAAGCTCCGGGTTGACCACATTTTTTAAATAAAACTTTTACCAGAGCAGAATTTATTAAGAGAGCTCAGTGTTGCTTTAGCTCTGTTCCACAGGGCATCAAGAGAAGTTTTATTACTGATTTCAGTCACAACAGACTTAGATCTACACAGAATGGTTTTGATAAGCCCAATGTAAAGTTTTATTAGTTTAAGACATGAAAAACAGACATGTTACAGAGGCTGCTTCTACTATATAAACATAGCCATAACATATATAATGCATTGCACTGGAATCAATGCTTCAGAGTGTAAATGATGATGTACTTGAGGAAAGTAAAGCTTAGCTAAATATACACAGCTAATGATAACAATATATACCAAGCTTGTGTATGGTACTTCTCCTCTGCAGATCTCAAAACAAAATAAAAATAAAGTCTGTATCATTGTGTCATATTCACAGATAGAAACTGGAAAATTAGCCAGGCCAGGGAAAGAGGGCAGTTGATGATCTTGGTTGTTATGTCTGTCTTTGTACTTGAAACTGTAACTTCTGTGACATTATTTGAAACACATTTTGAGGCCATATGCTTACTGTTTGTCCTGGCGTGAGGTAGATTCAAAGCATCCTTTTCCTGTATGTTACAAAACAATGTTACAAAAACATGAAACAACCTAAAGCATCAAATGATGTCACTCATGAGGTTGATGAGCCACACAGAAGGTTGCTAGCTGTTGGTGATCCACTGATTTAATTTTTTTTGTGGTTTCAGAGAATAGTGGCAGTGGTGTTGAGGAGTTCTGTTGTGTGAGCATCATTGCAATCTAGAGAAAAATGACACTTCCTAAAGATAAAAATGTGCTTTTATTGCACCAGCATTGACAGCGCAGTCTCTTCTCATTTATGCTTAGGTCTTTTTATAACACTCTGACATGGGGAAAAAAAAGTGCAAATGGCTTGTAAATGTAACTTGCACTTACTTTAAGGTCTCTGTAAGATGCCAGATCAGTAGAAAGGAGCTTTATAGTTCTGACCAGTGTCTTCTGCAAGACACCTCTTGCTGTTGCAGTGTCAGGAAGTGCTGCCCCCAGCCACCTACCTGCTGCTCTGCCAGAGGTTACTGATCTCATGCTGCACAGTAGCCCTGCAGTACTTTCACGGGCAGTTTCAGCCTCATCAGATCATGAAGCCAACCCTTGTGTTCAGCAGGGACCCTGATAAGCAGCTGAGCAGTGAGGTTGTCAGCTTCCCCTGTAGATTCACTGGACAATGTGTGTCAGAGGCCTGAGTCCAAGTATGTTGGTGGCCTAAGCCTGCTGCCTTCAAAAACAGGTGGGAAGCTCACACTGGCTCTGATGGTGCAGAATGTCAGCCTTAAAAATCCTGAAATCCCCTTCATAAATGCAATTATGACTATAACTCCCTCCACTATTCCGTGCTTCATCCTTGAATTCCCTTTGAAAAATTACTTAAATTCTGTAATCCTAACCATATGGCTTAGCAGCCTCAAAGAAGGCATTTAGCAGACACATTTATCTAGAGAATTATGGTTTTACTGAGATTATCCAGTGACTGTAGATGCACTGGGGGAGGACGAGGAGACCACACCACAGGCAGCCTCAGTAAAGGACCCTCTAAATCTGGATCTGTCCCTTTCCTGTTCAGCCAGATCCTGTACTGGAATAAACAGTTACTGAGCTTGCATCATTATCAGATGCCTTTGAACATTTTTCCCTCTGTGACCACACAGATTTACTTAAACAGAGTAAGACAAGGTTTGTACATGACTAGAAACTCACTGTTTGAATTGTTTAATATGTAACTTCCACTATTTTATTATTTTTTTTAAAAGCTTTTACAGGATTACAAACCAATTGAATTTGCCTTCTTGCTCTAGATCACTTCTGCTTTCTTTTTGGCAAAGGTTTCACATGGGAAGCAAGTCTCTGGAACAGAATTAGACCTAAGCCCTGAGTGTCTTTCTCTTGATTTTCACCAATATAAAGACCCCAACCATAACTTACCACAGAATAAATGTCCACAGTTGGTTTCTACTGGGAGAGTAGCTGTCTGGAGGCAGATAGGGCAGCTGACCTCACTGTGATTGCAAGGTTGCCAAATATGGAGTGATTCCTGGAAGGTAAGTAGTACAGTCCTCAATAAATTAGTATTTTGATAGACATATTCAGTTCATTAATAATAATTTACTATGATTAGCAGAGAGTCAGAGAAACAAAGTATAGATGTCATGTAACTAACTAATCATTACCTTAGCAGGTAATGACAACTAGGCACAAAGTGCTTTGTGTAATCCCACAGAAAGGACCAGCAGCAGAGGTAAGACTGTGATGCCACATTTCTGCTTCTAGTGATACGTCCACATACCACAGGATAATATTTATGTTTTGATAGCCAGCTGAGTTTGCACCACTGGCTTGTGCAGCTGTTATTAGTCAGACAGCAACCAGAGTCTGCCTTAGTAGCCTTTGGATCTTTTTCCTCCTCCTTTGTAGCCGTATCTTTCACTGAAACAAACTGAAATAGGGACCTGCCTTAGCTGGTAGAATGGTACCTTTAATATGTACCATAGGCTATGGAGCAGAACCACTCCTTTATTTAAGTAAATTCCAAACAGTCCTTCCCTTTGCTTAACAAAGTCTATAATTAAGAATAATACTGTGCTTTGTTTTTAGAGCAAGAAGATAAGAATTTTATAAGCCTCTGAAATGCTAAAGAGACGTTTTGAAATTCAAAGTCATACTTCTGGAGGGGAAAGGCCGAAGGATGTACGTTGATCTTCCAGTCTTTGCTCCTGAATCACTGCCTGTAAGCAGTAAAAGGCTGTCTATGCCAGGCTTGTTTGATACAGTGGGAGATAACCCTGTTCTTACTTGATATGGATTCCTTACCACATGGAAAGGTTTTGTTACCTTCATTATGATGCATTAGATAATGTGTAACGGGTGATGGACCTGCCTATTTCATCTTAGCACACCACGGAGAAGCTTACACTCGACCAGGTGTTCAATTGCCATGACCACAATGAGATCAGTCTTTGAAGAACATGTAATAATAGTGTGGTTAGTGTCCATCCTTTCTTGAGATAAAGTTATCTAAATGTTTCTATCAGTCCCAGCACCAGAGGGGCACTTCTAAAATTGGGAGGGAGCTTCCAAGGAAGTTCTTTCACTTTAAGGCAGACTTGTAGGTTATGGAATGTCCTCCACTGCCTGTGCATGTTCAGCAAGGATCAGCAGGAGATGGCATCAATTACAGTTTTATTTTGTTTTTTAATCAGAAAATTATGAACTTCACATGTTTCTAACTGACCACAGAGGTCCAGCATTATATGGACTGGGTATTATTTCTGCATTTCTGTTCAGATGAGATGATGTCATGCTTTGGGATTACAGTATCACTGTATACTTGTGGACCCTCGTTGCCCAATTTGGATTGCTTATTTGGTTTTCAAATACCCAGTTGGCACCGGTCTGCGTGAGAGATCAATGAATATACTTCCAAGTATTTGAACTATTTATAGAAGTTTTCATAAAGATAACATTGATTAGAATCTGTACTTTGCATGTCAAATACTGGAAGATCCAGAGTGACTGTGAAGATTCAAACTCATTTGACAACAGACAAATAATTTAAGTAATTAATTTTTGTAATGTAATAATTCCAAGAAAGAAGAGAGAGGTTGTCTTGTAGGTCTGCCAAATGAGTGTCCAGGTCCCTTGCCAGAGCCATGTCTAAAATGACGAGTTCACCCAGTTAGTCATTTTGAATAGGCACCTTTAACACCAGGCTTTCCTTCCTATAACAAGGACCTGTAAATAAGAACTGGAGGTTTTAAGACAATGTGCCCTAACTACTTGGAAAAGCCTTTCTCCTTTACTGTTTGTGAAGGTGTAAATGTATTTGGTTCTGATACTCAACAGAAAAATTTCAGATGCTGAAGGCTTTTACATTGTTTTCAGATTTTCCTCTCTGTGCACTGATAAGATTATCTCCTGCTGAGATAACAACCACACAATAGCCCTACACAGCCAGGATGACTGGATACGAATAAACAAAACACAACAGGGATCAGATTCAAGTCCAGTACACTGACAGGTGAACTCCAGGCAAGCAGGTTTTAACACTGTGCTACCCAAACTTCCTATGGCACATCACAGTCCCGTGCTTTGACCTCCTTGCAGTACTGACAGCATATCTGCAGATTGAGAAGAGCATTATTTCAGCTGATATAAGCTGTGACAGTTTTCATCACCTGAGCAACTGCTCCAGAGCAGTTGTGTTTATAAACATTGCATACATGACATAAGCTCATTAGGTATCTTTCTTTTTGCAAAGTAATAACACACACATTTCTTTAGCCTTGTCTCATACAACAAAGGGAACCAAATGTGTTTCTGATTATGCAATAGATACGGAGTCAAGGGAAACCCAGCATTCCCAGACCATAACCGATGGAAATTCTGAAAAGCTCTCCTGCCCTTTCCACCTCACGACGTTGAAACCGCTCACATATTTTGTATTAGAACGTGTTGTACAATAATTAACTTACTATATGACTCCTAAGGGACAAATATTATAGTTTTTTTTTTTCCAGATGACTCATCTTTTGCTGAGTGACATGAGCAAGTCTGCAGAAACAGAGTTTGTGCTGTTCAGAAAACAGGAAAAGCGGCTGCTGCTGTGCACCACCAGTTCTGGCTGCTGAGGTAAGCTGCCATGCACAGGGGTACGACACTTGCCAGCTGAGGGTAAGTTCCTGTTGAGACCTTGAAAATGTTCAAGGTCTGCTCTCGGAGCATTTGAATTTGAGTTAGGACTATGAATTGGAGCAAAGAACCAGGCAAGGATCCTGTACTAACGACACTAGATGAGTATCATTCATATGTACAGTGAAGAAAGCATTCAAGCCTAGTACTGTGAAACAGCATTTTATTTATTTTTTTCAATTTTCTTGTACTCTTACTGAATGAAGCAAGGTGGGAAACTCGACCGCCTCTTGCAGTAGGACTAACAAGTGGCAAATTCAGAGGAAAAAAAAAAGGCAGTTCTTTACCTATGCAGTTAAGCAGTGGATGTTCCTATGGATGCTAGAAATTTCTGAGTTCAGCAGCTGCTGAGCATCAAGCACTACTACTCTGACTGAGGAAGTTCTGAACCATAAATTGCTAGAGAATGAAAGAGTATTCTGGAGAAGCAGCATTAATGTTTCTTCATTCTTCTGTAGACATCCATTGCTGCTGAGAGGGCAAGGTGGCCCAGGTTTGACCTGGTATAGCCATTCTAACATTAATAGAGCTTTTTGGGGAAAAAGAGACTTGGGGTCACCTTCAGCAAAGATATTGGTGGCTTAGTCTTGTCCTGAGAATATGGCTAGGAAAGATGTCAAATCTTTCATTTATTTTGAATAGATTATGTGCACATAATGAAGTTTCTGATTTATTGAGTCCAAGCATTCAAAATGGTGTTTGAGTTGGCTTTATCCTGGCTGTAAGGGGACCACCCAGCCAGATCTGATAGGGAGAGAAGACAGATGATATCTGACATAGCTCTAAGTCTGCCGGAATCAATTTACCCCTTCCAAAATCTTGAGCCAGCCTTTGAACGTTTGAACTAGCAGATTGCATTAGAGATTGAAGCAGCAATTATGGCAGTTAGTATTTTGTGTCATGAGGCTTTGAGTTTTTGATGACATTAATCAGGCTTAACAAAATAAAATATTTAGTGTGACTTTGCCCGAAATGACAGATTTTCAGGGAGCTTCTTCTCATATGGTAGTTCCACATGTAATTACAAACAGCACAATTAAAATCATCATTCCTATGAACATTTTAGGCCCAAAACTTTGAGAGTGCCCATAACAGTTACTATTTCATATCCTTGTATTTGGATCTTGGTGCCTATTTCACCTTTGAAAATCCCAGGCCTGGATAATGTATTAAGATAGTAAGTGAATGTACTGGGACATCTTTCAGTTTTACCACAAGGAGATTCAGGTTTCAAGCATTAGCGTGTTTGAAGAGAAGAAATTAAAGTTTAAAAAGAACTTAGGAGATTCAAGTGCTGTCAAACATCTAGTCATTCTTCCAGGAACACGTGCCATTATTTAAAAGTGAAACAGACCTTGAGGTGTAAACTCGTTAGGAAGGCCCAACACTCTGTGGCCTCTTGGTCAGGTTCCTTTGACAGGTGAGCAGCTGCTCCATGTATCAATTACAAGTCCAATTAAAATGATCAGGGAGTACACACTGGACAGCTCATTATCTGACAACACACATTTAACCTAATCAACAGCAAATTCAAAACGTGACATATTTTAAAGGGAATTAATTGATTCGTGCAAATTTTCCAAAGGAAGTCTGATGATTAAAAGTATAAATAAATACTCCATAATAATACCCCATACTAATGAGCACTTCCTACCGTGGTTCAGAAGACCTACGTCCAGCTGGGCTTACCATTGCTCTTTCCAGAAGTGTTCCATAAGAGCTGAGTAAGTTACACCCACTGGTAGTGTTCGTGTGGAATCATTCATTAAGGCCAGCTATGGATCTTTGTCAATTATTAACTTAGTTGCCCAATAGCAAGGGTCTGTCAGGTTTTCTAAATTTCTAAATTACGGTTATGAAAGAAGCATGGTTGGGTTTTATTCCCCTTCAAATGAAGCAAATCTGACAAAAAAGCAGAGGGAGTTTTGGGAAGAAAAAAAACCCCCAAACCAACCAAAATAAAAACCACAACAGCCCTCCCTTTCTAAAGCATCTAAATAAATCTTCTCCTCCCATAAGATGTTCAGCATAATTGAAAAGATGCCTGAACCTAATAAGAAAATTGCAGTAATATTTTTAAATATTAACTTGATCAAGGGCACTCTAAAGGTGTTTAGATTGTCTGGCAGAGTGGCAGCTTATCAGTACCATTGTGAAACATGCCCAAAACATGCCATTTTGGAATTGCATAACTGCAGGAGTTAGATTGTGTAACACAATATTCTCCAGTTATCAAGTAAAGTGTAGACTGTAAGCAGAAAGTCCAATATGCTAAAATAATTTTAATTGATGGGCATAGGTACTTTATAGGGTCTTTTATGGTCTTTACGAAAGGCTTCATTTCTGTGAAGATGTTCTCCAATTTAATGCAGCAAAATGAATAAGGAAACCTGTTAAGTGCTTGGTTTGGGGCACTGTGAACCAGCCTGCTCCTGATTCAACAAGGCACTGGAGCACATGCCTAATTTTCAGCCCTCAGGTAACACATAACCTGTTACAGAGGGTTGGAGTGGGAGTCAGTAATACTGGAACAGAAGTAGACTTAAGAGCAGAAATACTGCCCCTGGCATCCCTGCTGAAGCACTGATAAGCTAAACAAAGCACTTTTCAAAGACTAATAACCGGATGGGATTTGTAGCATAAACAATGCTCCTTGTTAGTCACCAGTCCCCAGGGCATCTTCCTCACTTTGTTACAGATAAATTGGCAACAAATGAAATGCTGTCTGTGATTTTCTGCCCTGGGTATGCACACGTGCTCATATGCCAGCACGATAGCTGTCATTTATTATTTATCCAAGTATGTATACAAATCTACAGTGTGATTTAATTACTTATTAAAGGTGCCAGACTGACAGATGCAGAAGCTGGAGCTGTTTCCTTAGTCACAGAACTGACACACTGTAAGCAGTAGCATCCTCTCCAGACCGCTCTAGTAAAATGCTTCACCCCAAAATTGGAAATTAAGTTTGTCATTTCCCTGATCCTGAAGAAAAACATACGAGCTTTCTCATGGAGTAATCCCAGACTGTGGTGAAAACTGGAAGCATTCAGTGCACAGTATTAAATAAGTGCAAAGACAGTCTCAGGATCAGAATCTACAAATCAAATGCTCTTGTTGGGATACAAAAGCACCTGCCAGACTGGTGCCTTGGAAGTGACAGCGTTGCCCTGCCTCTTCCACATACCTGGGGAAGGAGGATTTGGAAGTATGAATGTGAATTTGTTTGTGAGAAAGAAACCTCTGCCATAGTTCATATCCCAGTACTGACTTTTTTTGTTAAGGGCACCAACTGAAATTGTATCTGAGAAATTTAATACATGTGAACTTGCAAAGCCAGGAGCCGCTACCATGACGGTGCGGACAGTTCCGTGATGTCAGCTCATGTCAGCTAACTAATGCTGGAATTGCCAAAGCCCTCTTTCACTTGTGACTTTGTTCACTGAAAAAAAAGATAAGAGTACTAAAATAGCAGTGCATGTAGCTGTGAGCGAGCAAACAAAAAGCCAGAAATAGAAAAGTGCAGAGAGGAGATTGACAAATGTTACGGAAACAACCGAGGCGGCGAGAGAGCACGCAGTGACAAAGGGAGGGCTTGCTGAGGAAAAGTGATGTCATAGAGGTGTAAGTATTTTATCCTGCTTGAGTCACTGTTCATAATAGTTCTCGAGCCGGATATTCACTGAGACAATCGAAGTGGATCATTCCTTAAAGATCTTAACCATTTATTCTGCTGTACGAAGCCCAAAGGTACAATTACAAAGATCTGGTCAAAGTGCTTTTTATAAACGCAGGAAGTTAGTTTTCCACCTCTGACCTGCTTTGTTTCCAGTAGAGCTTTTTATGGAATTTCATGAGATATCACAACTTTCGTCTCTGTGGCATTTTTCCTCTACTCCCCCTCCTCCATGAGAATTACATTTTACTGAAGCAGAAAGAATCTGCCATTCTCTGCATTTATCTTTTCTAGTTCTTTAAGGAGCGACCAGGTGAAGTAGGACAACCGTTTGTACTCTATGTACATATCCACTGTATCACACGGGCTATAACTACACCTGAAAGTTTGTAACAAAGAACTCCAGAAATTACTCCAGTCAAAACTCAATTCATTTTAAAACAGACTAGAAATGCCAGTCCGAGCCTTCATAGTTTTAATGAGATGACTATTTCTTACCATCGCTAAATCTGTGGAGATCAAAGCAAATGTTCGAGTTAAGATGTGCTAAGAAAAGTGTAAAGAAGAGCATAAATGGCTCAGGAATTCCAGGAATCCCACTGGTTTAAACAGGCTTTTATTAAAAGCAAGTGTTCTCATAGTTGAATGACTTCCAAGAAGGGCCTCAAGTGATGAAAGTATTTCCATCTAATGTGAAAATACTTGAAAGATGCTTATTCCATGTGAACATTTTTCCACCTCTTCAGGAAAGCCTGAATACAAGGCTCCTTCAAATAATATACTCTTGTACAAGGTACTAATTTTTTGGAATTAATATACAAAATATCCAGAATTCCTCGTATTTTGATAATGAATAGATTGTAATGACTTTCACCTCCTGTAACAGCCAGACAAAATATTTCAGAGTATTTTACAAAATGGACAGCTCAGCTACATAGTGAAATATTTTGCATTCATCGTCATGACATTGCTTCCATTTCCCTCCGGGCATAACTGACCTGGAAAGAAACAGCAATGCAGTCAGCCTTGTTGGCTAACATACCCTACGTACCCTGTGTCTCCTTACTCCCCTTCTACCTGAAACACCAGTAACAGCACCTCCTGTCCTCACCAAAAGTCATCCAAGAGCACAGACCAGAACCGCTGGGAAGTGGTCAGCTATCCCAGTAGTACCTCAGCCGTAAGGATGTCTCTTTTTACCATTTCTGGTTTTATCCTTTCTTTACATCTCCTCAAGCTGCTTTCCTCAGAGATACAGAGGTAAGGCACTATCATGTACCCAGACAGCTCCTTTTCATATCGTGGTTAAATGTTCTCCCTCCTCTGGGAGTTGCTACTCTTGTAAACGCAATTCATAGTGAGATCAGAAAGCAGTGATGGAAGAAACCATTTCCCCTGTGTTTACACCCAAAAGGAGCAAGCAAGACATTGGTATGACTCCTAGAACGGACAGAGGTCTTTTGGGTAACTTCCTAAGGGCCCTGGGGGTACAGCAGTAATGACAAGACTGAGGGGTGACTGCCAGTGACCTGCTGGTTTTGGAAGTGCCCTCTGTCTCTTGTGCAATCAGGAAACACAAACCTATGTGTGAGCAGCAAGGAACTGATAATCTTCAGCCAGTCAAACAACGTGAGTTTTTTCTTCCTATTTTATGATTTTTAGGCATTCAGTTATGCTGAATAGTCTTTGTTTGTAGTAACTTCTAAAATTTATTTTTGGCCATATTTAGAGAATAAACAGATAGCCAGTGCCTTTTTCATGAAAGTCGAACACTTGTAATACACATAGAGCTTGATTCAAAAGGAAGTGGGAGTGTATGTGCCAGGGATATGTAAGAGATCATGACAGGACATGAAGGGACGTGTGGCCCAGGGAACACACCAGGTATCACATCAGTTTGTACTGTGTAATAATTAACTCTGCATGTTTGGGCAATTGGTTAGGTTCTCATTTCTGCATCTGAAAAATTCAAATGTGCCTCAGCACCTCAGAACACCGTGAGGGTTATTCGGTACTTCAAAGCTTTTGGAAGGTGCTCAGGAAGTGCAGACTTCCATAAATTATATTGGTCAGGCTACAAAATATGAGTGAAAAGTTGAGGATGGCTTTTCATCCCGTGTATTCTGATGGCAAGAAATGTGCAGGTTACATAACTAACCACCAAGTGTCACTGTTCGGTATTTTTACATTCTGACGTCTTTGTTCCCAAGTGCTTAGAAAATCCCTTTTAGCTGCAGTCCTGTAAATGAGGATTTTCCAACAGGAATATTTTTAAACTAGGAGAGACGCACATATCTGCCACACAAAACAGGAAAACTCAAGTATCTGGATATGCAGCTTTCTTGAGCGAGCCACCAGGTAATGTCTGAACTAAATATTGTTGGGATTAGTGCATATACTAGTGTAAGTCCCACTGAAAATAAAAGCAACGTAGGAATCAGATTTTATTTTCAAGCCTAGCAATTTAAATTATTGTAGCAACTGCCATCCTTTTTTGTTAAGAAGGGCAGACAACCCTTAATGAGAGAATGGCAGATGCTTTGTCAAGAAGGCAAAGGACACGCTATTCAAAAAGAGTGAACACAATTAAGTTCCTAATGTGAGAAATACTTTAACCTGACTGTGAACTGTAGTAACAGCAGGCATTAGACAGCAGGAGACTGAACCACAGTCCTGGTGTGAGGTGCCAAGCTAGTCCTTCCTGCTTGTAGAATGTTAATATAGGTCAGAATCTTTGACTGGCACAAAATCAGAATGTGCTGACAGCTATTCATGTGAGCTGCAGCTCACGAAGAAATTTCCAACCAGGCTTAAAAAATAAAACCCAAACCAAACTACTTTACGTAACTTAACATAGCTTCCTTTGTTACTGCTTCTGCCCCACAGCTGAACTCTTAGCACAGCTTGCCAGTGCCGGGTGTTCCTGATGTGCCCCTGTGTAGCTGCAACCTGACAGCTGTAAAATGGCACAGATTTCTGTGCAATTTGTATTTCATTTCTCTTTTGAGTTCAGTATGCCCAAAGTGTAATGTTCCTGGGAGAGCTCCTTGCTGGGTGCTAATACTGGTTTATCTGGGTGAGCCCTCAGTTGTTCAGAGTCAGCTGTCTGAGGTGGATGCCACAGCCGGGCGTGCACGGGTGGGCCCATCTCTTCGGACATAATTCCAAATCACTGAACCTGTAGAGCCTGCTTTGTCTCTCAGCAGAGTGCTCCTCCCACCCATCTAGGCCAAGCTTCCTGCACTACCAACAGTCTGCAACACCTTCTCTCACAAATAATAACTTCTAGGTGCTTTGGAATGAAGAGCAACCCTGAAACAGGAGTACCAGCCCTCTAGTGGGAAACTGTTCTCTGCAGTCGTTTGTGCATGTATGGAAGGTGACCCCACTGAAGCAGAGCACATTGTCAGGCCCCTGAGTGCATGGATAGGCCTCAATGGCCTCACTTGATGCCTCCATCCACACCCTCTGCCCGTGGGTCTCTCTGTTTAAGCTCATCCCTAGGTCTTCAGCTGAGACACGGCCGTGCCTGTGTCTGGTCATGGACTCCACTGCTTCGCACCATGACCTGTGGACTGAATCTCCAGCATGACCTCAGAACTGCCTCGTGGCTGACACCTGCCCAGTGATCATGGGACTGTGCCTGACCCTGACCAGCAGGTTACCTTCCAGGCTTTACCCTTCACCTGCCTCAGCACCCTGAGCTTGCCCGATCATCTGAACTCACAGCTGAAGATCCCTGAACTGCCCAGCTCGCCTTGCTCGGGTACTGTGGGATGGGGCCCTGCCTGGTGAAGCCCCTGCCCTGCTGGCTGTGTTCTTGCTCTTGGCCCCAGGTTCCATGGCAAGCGGCTGGTTTTTACTGCTCGGGCTTATCTAGCATCAACCCAGGAAAAAATAAGCTGCCTGTAGAAGGTGAATAAAGCCAGCAAGTATGTGAAAAGTTGAACCTGCAGAGAAAGAGCATAAGAATCAAGAAGTTGAACTGCACAATTATGTATTTCTGTGAAATGAGTCGTAGGAAACGGGGTAAAGGTTGGTAGGAAGTGACAGATGCTAGGATGTGATACTTCCTGAGATGGGAAAGAACGGAAAACTGTAGAAAGGAGAAAGAGTAAGCAAATTAAAAGGGGTAAAAGAAACAAAAGGTAACAGAAATTGCATGAAAGCAAAAATATTTACAAAATAAACATGCTCAACAGTACAAGTCCTACCACAAAACTGTGGGATTTTACTATAAAAACCTTTTATTCCTTACTCTATTATTAATAAGGATTTCTGATAATCTTCCATGGCAACCAAATCTCTTTAAGAACCTTTCCTGAAAGAAACAAAGGTTTTCCAGAAATCCAAATCCACTCTCAAGCCTTTATCAATTCTGGACAACAAAATGAGGGGAAATAGTCACATAAATACTGTCCATGTCATCGACCACAATTTTCATCTCTGTGAGTCAAATCAGAATCAGTATAAAAAAAAATAAAGTATCTTGAAACAGAGTAGACAAAACAGAAGAGCATACAATGCCAGTAACAGGTATAACTCAACTTATTTAGTCCACTCTTAGCTGGCCTAAATGTTGATGTGTTTTAATGTCATCCTGCACAACAGGCAGTGTAAGAGTATTCATAAAGCAGAATCAGTTAACAAAAATATAATGGTTAAAATTAATTGGGTTTTTTGTTATGGAGAGAAGTTACTGAAGTTCTTGTGCTGAAACAGCAGAGGGACAGAGTATTCACATTTTCTTTCAAAAGGTACTTAGACTTTGCTCTGAGTGTTTGAGGCAGGTTATTATAGAAGACAAGATCCTGAACCAGGCATACCCAAGATCTGATCTAATAAGGCAAGTTTTTCCTAGGAAACAAATAGAGTAGAAGAAAGCAAGTGAAATTATTTTGATGTGTTTTCTTCTGGAACAAAAATACGAATCAAGAAACTACTCCTACATTTTAGATCCTGTCACGAAATACCCAAGATGAAAGGAACGTGCATGGTGCCCGTCTGGTGGTGGTTGGTGTACTGTGCAGGTACTCGTTACAAAGCTGCCTGCGGAGATTTGGCAGCAAGCCCTGGACACTGCCAGGGGGATGAAAGCCTTGCTGGGGAGCAGCAGTTCAGCAGCGCCCCTGGAGCAGCCAGGCCTCCTTCACCGTCCTCGCTGGAGGGGTCAGAACTACCACCCACGAGACACTGGACTGTGGTGGCTTTTGGGTGGTGGCAGCAACCACCTCTGAGGCTGAGGCAAACAAAAAAAAGACAATAGAGATGAGGTGAACCAGATGCAGCCCTTCTCAAGCCCCTCGGTGCTGTTGAACTGGGGGTATATTGCCCACCTCTGGGAGAAGGGTTAAAACAGTTGCTCATCAGCCTTAAGCACTTTCTGTCCTTCGCCTCGCCAAAAGAAGGAATTAGTGTTTTTGCCTCATTTAACAATGGTATTTTAAAGCCATTCTGTATCCTGCTGTGCAGGTAACATTTGTGGCTGGTACAGGTACACTCTCCTACCTACACCTTTGGCATTGCTAAGCCTGAGCAACGCCACCAGCTCTTCACTGCCCGTCTGTCCCCGGCCTACGGCCGCGACAGCCAAAAGGCAACGGGCGAAAGCGGCGGCCGCCATGTCGAGGGACGGAGCGGCGCCTCCTGAGCGGGCTCGCAGCCGCGGAGGGAAGGTAGGGGCTGTACCCGCTGCCTCCGCGGCCCACGCTTCACGGCAGGGGCAAGTGACACACTCCCGCTTCGCCCACACACCCCGCTCTGGGGGTCAGACAGAGCGCCGCGGGTAGCGGCAGCAGCGTGGGCAGTTGAAGGAAACGGCCACTGTGGGGCGCGTCCCCGCCCCTGCAGACCGCCCTCAGCGATTGGCGCCGGCAGCTACACCTCCTGCCCGCTGATTGGCCACGCCCACTGCCACTCCCCGCATTTGAAGGCGGGGGCGGGCGCTGACGTGTCCCTTCTGACAACAGCACCCGCCCCCCCCCCGCCTCTCTAACCCACCCACCTCCTGGGACCGGCTCTGGGTGGGCTGCGCGAGTACGTCAGCTGCGCTCGCCGTGGGCGTAAGCGCGCTCCGTGAATCGGCTGCTTACGCAGCCGCCCTGAGCGGGGGCGGCCGGCACGGGTAGAGGCCGCCGCCATGGAGGCGAAGCCGGCGGACCTCCTGCTCTGTGACAGCCTCATCCTCTGGGTGAGTGCCGCGGGGAGGGGGGACCCTCCTACCCGCCCTCCTCCCTGCCCGCCGGTGCCGCGTCCTCGCTGCCTCTGTGGGGCCTTCGGGGGCGGCGGCGGGAGGACTCCCGCCGGAGCGGCCTTCCCCAGCGGAGAGGGGCTTTTCCTGGCGGAGCCCCGGAGCGCGGGGGCGGGCGGCGGCGGTCCGAGGGCACCTGTTGGCCCCGGCGTCGTTGCCGCGGTGACGGGGTCGCCGGCCGCAGGCTGGGAGAGGCGGCGGCCTCCTCCTCCGGGGCCCTCGGCGGCGGGATGGGGCCTGCGGGGCCGGTGCGGGTGAGCTGCCCGCTTCTCGGGGCTCCCGCCGGGTGCTCTGAGGGGCGGGAGAGCCGCCCGAGTGGAAAGGCAGGAGGCTGGGGCGCAAGCGTGGCTGCAGCGCTGGGGCCCCCACCAGAAGCGAGTGTTTGTACATCCAGTAAAATGTTCTTGCGAACACCCTTGAAGTGGAGATGTGGTCATCTGAATTCCCTGTAGGCCCGAGTAGTGGTTCTTCAGCTGTGGCTTCCGTGGGGAAACTGCTCAGTAATTAATAATAGATTAATTTGAATTGAGTTGACAGGAGTAGAAACCTCAGAACGTTTCATGCCAGCTTCATGTTGGTTAAAGCATTTATTGGTCAGGCAAAGCACACCCAAATGTGTGGTGTTGCCTGTGCAAGAAGCACAGATTTAGAATCATAGGATAATTTAGATTGGAAAAGACCTTTAAGGTCATCCAGTCCAACTGTACTTATTCAGTTCATCTCTTCAATTTTATCCCTTCTCCTTGCTAAGTTTGTTCTGCTTTCTTGTCTTTCAGTGTGGTCTCGCAGGTGCAGTATTTTTGGTGAGACTGAGCTCTAATAAATAGAACTTATGCATGAAATCTTGGCAGGGAAGGCCCCAGGTACCTGGTGTGAAGGGTTTCTTTAGAACTAGCAGCTGTTTTGCCTGTGGGAAATGTAAATCAGGGAGAGAAGGGAGTGTCTTGCAGATGCAATACTTTTAGTGACCTTGAATCCTTACTGTGGTTTCTTGGCCTTCAGAATTTCAGTTGTCTTATTCTTGTCTCTCTGGAGTTGAATATCTTTTGTCATATAATCTATCCATGCCTTCCTTTCTTTTTGTTGAGCTCTTTAACTTTCTATTTTCTGCTTGGCAGTCAGGTAAATAAATCCATCATGATTCATTTGCAAAATAAATCTGTTCCCGAACTCTCTCTCAAAGACCTGTTAGCAATGTGGAACTCCTAATTTCTACATCACCTGCTTAAAATATTTTAAGCCTAATTCTCATTTTTTATCATCCTCACAGTGCATGGCTGTGATTACGTCATGAATCTTAAAGGGAATGCTAATGGAACTTCAACTAGCCTTAAACTGAAAGAGCTTTGTGTGGTGTAGTTAAATGAACATCCAACTCTGTGTGTTCAGGTTTTCTATACAACTCTATTTTTTTGGACATAGTTTACAGCTTAGTAGAAACTGACTGTTAACACTAAGGTGTCTTTCAAACATCCTTTCAACTTGAACTTCATTTAGGTTACGAGGGAAACAAAAAAGAGATTTGAGAAGAGAGAGAATGATGTGCTGTATATCTGAAGAGAAATGAGTTCTGTAACTCTGTGTGGTTTCTTAGTTTATTTACTCATGAGCACCTCTTTCCTATATTAGTGAT
This sequence comes from Actenoides lindsayi, assembly GCA_025331215.1. NCBI lineage: Eukaryota > Metazoa > Chordata > Aves > Coraciiformes > Alcedinidae > Actenoides > Actenoides lindsayi. The sequence continues at coordinate 28,168 of WTSP01011854.1, read as the reverse complement.
TTTCTGTGTTCTGTTGCCAAGTCTTGGTTTGGTTGTTTCTTGGGTTTGGTTTACATTTTGTATTAGTATTTTAGCAAATTCTGTACTGGAAAACATGTCCAGAGGAAAAAAAAAAGTGAAAATTCAAATAATGTTATTTATTAGTTCTGTGACCCAGGTGACATTGAATTTAAAGTTCTGAGAATGTTGCAGGAAAAACATAGTGGAGTTAGATTAAATTGTAGGGGAATTATATATGAATTTCCAAGGAAAATTGACTTAAGTAATATCTGTTCAGATTGAACTCACAGATCTCTTGTGGAAACAATTTTCTAAGTCAATGACAAACTTAAGTTAGCAAATATTAAGGTTTACTTCACATGTGCTACCTCTGGAGTGGAGCAATAAGTAGAGGCAGTAAATGCAGTGATTCTAGTTTTGGGTGCCTTTACAATGGGTGTCTTCTTTACTGTAGGAGAGAAAATGTGAATTGAGTGTCTTTTGCTGCTGTACTGCTCTGTAGCTGCTTCTGCCTGTGTCCAAACTAGAGACTATGTGTATGTTAACATCTTAAATTGAAAGCTTTTTTCAGAATAAATGTACTCCTGTTTGGTGCTGGTGGCATTGATAGTTTTAACTCTCTCCAGTGACTGAATTATTCTGTTAATTTTCTGTGATTAAGAGTGTTTACTGTTACTTTCAAATCTCTTTGAATAACTCTGTAAAATTTCCATCCCTGAAGTGTATAATGTGGGTGTAAAATAGAGAACTTCATCCCTGCATCATCCAGATGAAATTCAGGGCATACTTTCCCTAGAGCTGGATAGGTTGATTTCCACTGGGTAATGGGAACATTCTTGTTTCATTTACAGCTGTTGGTGGTAGAGCCTTCAGCAGATCCAGAGAAAAGGCATTGAGTGTTATGTGCTGCAAAATTAAATTTTCAGATGTGTATTGTGAGCATAATAGCTGTGTGTCTGAGAGAAAAATACTTGCTTGTCTTACAGCAGCAAGTGACAGGGTGCATTTAAGCTAGATTGTGAAATGGTGTTCAGTATGAGTAGCAGAATGTCCTTGAAGCTATAATTAGTAAATCTAATCAAATTTTGGTTAAAAAGAACAAACCCAAAAAACTACTGCTAGAGTCGTGAAGTCTGGGGGTGCTTTTTCCAGCCTTCTCCCCATGCCTACTGCTTTCATTGGTTTTGCAAGTACAGTAAAAATCTCTTCTGAGGAAACGACTGGAGTTCTGAGAACCCATAATTAATACCTCTGCTCTCATTTCTAAGCACTTCTGTAACTCTCAGTCCTGCTTTTTGCTTTATTTTAATTAGCTGTTTCTATTCTGGAAGATCCTGGTGCTCATAAAGTAGTGTCGCATGGCACAGGGTTTTCTGAGGCTTTATTTACCTGCTCTTTATTTACATCTAGGTGTATCCAGATGGCAGCATCAAGGTATTGTGCCGTAAACCTGTGATTTCTGGCATGCTCAGTCTTATCTTGTAAGCTTGCGTGCCTGTTCTTGTCTTGGCATTCAGGCTGCTGAAGTATTAGAAGCCAGTGCTGTCAATCACAGCTGCTTCGGTTGCTGGTGCTCTGCTTAATCTTTATGTAAGCTACCAGGGATTACTACTCACTTGCTGTAATATAGGATTAAAAAAAAATGCTTTTTTAATTGAAAATGAAACAAATCACCCCCTTGCTCTACATATTTTTTTTTTTCCTTCTTCTTCTTGGCTTGATTAGACTCCTTGAAGCAAGCAAGCAAATATTCAGAGCATATGGTCACTCTTTAGAAGTGGAGGATAACTGCCTGAATTTGTCACAACTGGAAGCTGCTTTTCCACCACCCTAGCCCAAGTAGCTCTGTTTTCCAAACACACTTGACAAGGTCATTCACCAGTGACCTCTGCAGAAGCTTAGGTTTCAGGGGGTGTTTGGGAAAGCACTCACAGACATTGTAAATGTACTAAGTTTATGAAGTCCTTTTATGCAGTGGACAGAAATTAGAAGGATCTGTTCTTGCTTCCATTCCATTTCACATCTTTCAGTAGTATTAACTGCAAACTTTTTCCTCTCCTTTTTATTTGTCATTGTAAAGAAGGCTGAGTTTAACAGAATTGATGATGAGCTCTTACTTTCCTGAGTATATCATGAACTGATGTGTGTGTTTCTCACACCTAGACTAGTTCTGAGCTGATTGCAATATTTATTCCCCCAAAACCAATTATAATAGCTAATTCTGTCAAAATGTTAGTTTGTAAGCTTGGGGGTAGTTTGGTTAAAAAACCCACAAAAACAACCCCCACAGTATCCACAATGGAGAAGCTTTTTTAATACTGAGATAATCCCATCCTAGACAGCTTAAATGCAGGAAACCCAGAAAACAAAGAGGAAAAAATGACTGACCTAAGGGGAATTATGGAAGAGCTTCCAAATGACAGTTGGCTGAACAGATTAGGTCTGTTGGTCCTAAGAAAGAAGCAGTGGGAGTAGGTAGGTATGGTAGAGGGCAATACAGATTTGAGCTCCTGGTGACAGCAACTGGGGAAGAGTCTGTTCACCATCTGCCTGAGGAGATGAGGCAAAACTAGTGGGTGACAAACTCTGGCGAGGGGGGGTATCCTGCAGAATGTCTGGATGCTGCAGTTGTGGCTTCAAAAAGTGCTTCAGCAAAGTTCATGGAAGAAAATGTCATTGAGGGCTGTTAAATAGAAATATGCTACCTGTGCTTCAGGTTTTCTCCAAGACACCAGTTCCTGGAGCCTGCTAGAGCATTTTGCAGAGCTTAGTCACTTTTTACAGTCTGGAGTGATCCGAGTACCTCAGTGTTTTAGGGCTTTACACATCAAGCAGTCAGAATTGCAAGCAGAGATTAGCAGGGCAGCAGAAGAGCCGCCCTTTGATGTGTCATGAACTAATATACATCAGGTTGATGATGGGGTTCAGCTATCTGTTGGGTGTCCACTGCACTGCTCTGTAAGGATGTAAATGTGTTGCAGCTACTCATGTCACTGGAGTTGCTTTTAGAGAAGCTAGCTGCAAAGCACTTGAGCTGTTGCTTTTTTTCTTTAGGGTGGGAGTTACATCTTGTTTGTATTGTCCTCCTACAAAGGAACTTTAGTTGTACTTATTCTTGGAAGCATCAGTTAGAACAAAGATTACACATACAGAATAGATCGGGCAACTTTCTGTAACATACTTCCATCTATAATCTGGTTTTTTAATAGAGAAGAGTGAAAACTGAGGCTTTGTTGCTTAATCTTTAGAAAGAAATAAGTAGATGGTGTAATACTGTATCCAGCCCTGTGTTTTAACACTAGGCAGTGTGATGCTTGGAAAATAACAGGAAAATGTGTGTGTGTATATATATATATATTTATATATATATAAATACCAGAAATGATATAGTAATGAAATATGATTACTAGGAAAAGATGTATAGCTAAAAGTTATAGTAAAGTTTCTTATAGGAGTATTTTGAAGTTGCATATTTAAATAGGAACATCTTAGAGTAATTTTGGAATTCCTGAATTGTAAGGAAATATGTTGCCAGCTCACAGTACGTGAAATGTTTCAGTCTTTTTCAGCTATCTTCATATCATTAAAATGTGCAGTAGCTTTCAGACAGCTGGTGTTTTCCACTATTTTTGCATAATTTTCTTCCATTCTTAACCTTCACATAATTTCAGGGGTTGCTATCGATGTCATGAATTCTGTTACTAAAGTCTTATAGTAAAATACTGGATTCTCTCCCCCCAGTCTTTCATCCCTTGTTCTGATGCCATTTTTTATTTAGGTAGTGATGTGTGCAGAACTAAGCTCTGCAACCTAATCTGAGGGGTGGATAAACATGGCTTTAGTTTCCCAAGTTAGTATTCCATAATCTGATTTACGATAGGACTGCCATGAAAAACCAAAGCATGGTAGTACTAACTTTTTAAGCTGCTGATCAAAATCAACACTCAAAAGTCTTGAGATAACTGGTTTTACTTGAATATGCATGGTTCAAAAAGGGCTCCAGCTGCCTCAGGGAGAAAGGCCTCTCCTTAAATGCTTGTGCCTGGAATAGGCAAAGGAAAATGGTAGCTAATTTCCTGTCGTCTTGTCTACTGTGAGGAACTCACTGTTTTGCCTTGTTTCAGTTACAGACCTTCAATACTGCTGCACCTTGCCGAGATGTTCAGGACTTGACCAGTGGGGTTGCCATGGCGCAGGTACTTCACCAAATGTAAGTTGATACCTAAAATGAAAGGAGTATTTAATTTCTTGAGGGCTTTTTGTTTGATGTGCATCGTTACTTTTAAAATAGACAGAAACTTAGTGGGCAGTTTGTAGCAGAAGATAAAATAAGCCTTTGCATTGTTGTTTTGGGGATGATGTAGTAGTGGAATGAGATATTCTATCTCCTTATCTTCTTCTCCATTCTAGTACTGCAGCATTAAATTTATACTTAGGGATAATTGGGTGAGAATTATATAGTCTTTTTTGCTTTTCCCATTAACACTATTTCCATGGATCTCCATGCTTGAAGCACTATGTTCCTCTTTAGCATGAGAAATTAAAAGTTCAGAAGACACATCTCTCTGCTCTCTTCCTTTGGGGATTGTTTAATTGATTTAGACTTAATTTCTAGGATTTCAATGATACCTTACTATTTGTGTGTGTTGGGGGGGGCGGGGGAGGAAGAATTGTGACACTTCAATGGGAATTCTAATACTTCACTAATTAAAAGCAAAATCAGTCCTATTTTATTGAACTGATGACAAATGGCTCTGGCATGAGTGACACACTAGTTTTGAAATTTGCAGTTACTTCAGAGGGCTGTAACGTGAATCTTTTGTTGAATGAATATCATGCTATAAGTCATCATTGCTATTTTATTGTTGTTGTTGGCTCAGATAATAAAGAAGTCTGAATTACCATCTCCTGCTCAAAATGTATTTTTGATTGCCAAGAAATTACTGAAAAAAACCTCACCACCCTCCAAAAAAACCCAACCCAAAATAGAACAGCCCCAAAACAACATAAAAAAGCAAACCCAGAACCCCCTCTGTCTGCTTGAAAAGGTTTTAAGTGTGCTGTGTAAAGACAGAGCTTTTCTTTTTCCTGGGGCATGGCAAAAACTGATTTAGGATTGCTTAGTGGAGATTTGCTGAGGGTCACTTCCCATGTGTTTATGGTGGTAAGCTGCCACAGGCTTTGGGCAAACTTCTTTGCAACCACACTGGTTGATATGCAAGCAGGGATATTAATTCTCTTTTATTAGGTGCTTTGAGACCAGTGAATAAACAGTACAGTTTAAGATACTGTTAGATATGCTGTGATTGTGCCACTTCACAGCTCAGTGTGTAAACACCTCCCTCAGCAACTCATCCTTATTTAGGCTGGCAAAGTAAGTATACTTCTGCCCAAGGGAACCACGGATATAAAAAAAAAATGAAATGCCAGTAGTTAAAAATTTACTTATTTTTCCTTCATAAGTGCCTTTGACAAATGGTAGTGAATGTTGGAAAATCCAAATGTCCAAGAGGAGGGACCAACCAACGTCAGCACTAGTCAAAAGAAGATGTTTCTTTACATCATTATAATCACTTTGTCAGGTATAAAAATGTAGCATGGCAAAGGCTGTCACATCCCTGCATTCCTCACTGCAGCTGCTCAAGCATTTTTGGAAATACTTCCTACCCTGGAAGGTGGTGTCTCAATGCAGCCAGCAGGATGGAAATTTCCTGTGACACAGGTAGAACTTGCAGTCTCCAGGAATTCATGCCTCATTAGACACTGTAGGCAGACATCCGATGATTTAATGCTGGGAATCTGGTATCTTGTTTATTTAAGTCTCTGCTTATTGACTTTTAATCTTTTAATTCTGTTTCAGAGATGTTGCTTGGTTTGATGCATCTTGGCTAAATCGCATTAAAGATGACGTTGGTGACAACTGGAGAATAAAGGTATTAAAAACTGAAGTTAGTGAAAGTTTGTGGGGTTGGATATCGTGTCTGTGCTGAGAGTATCTAACAGTCCAAAAGATAAGGAATTAAGCTCAGCCTTTTTTTACGTTAAATGATCTTTTTTTTATCAACTGTCTGTTGATAGTTTAAATGCCTTCCAGCATTGGTGCCTGGGGGTTTTCTGTTGCAGTGTTTTTCTTCCCTTGTCATTGTAGAGTCCTCTCATAGAGCTGCTAGGTAAAAGTTTTATTGTAATTTCATTTCAGAAAAATGAATAATTTTAACAAAAGCCTGTAACCTTATCTTTCATGTACAATTAGTCCAGTAATCTGAAGAAGATACTGCAAGGAATTATGGACTACTATCATGAGGTATGGAAAAAGCAGCAGTTTTTTGTTGTTCTAATCATTCAACATTGATTGTTGTCTTTCTTCACCTAGTTGTTTTTTTCCTTGGCCAGAACAATTTTATAGAAGTCTTACTAAAGTGCATAACTTCATTGCACTAAACAATTGCTAGGTGTTTTGCGTATATATTTTTAATGCTCTCTACTTCAGATTAAATTCAGGCCTTTTCAGAGAACAATTTGAGGTGCCAGGTATGGTAAAGTTGGCTACTGGTGGATTGAGCTCCCCTTCCCCAAAAACACATCTACACTGAGGGACAGAGATGCACATTTGGAACAGCTTTTGCTGGTGCAAGAGAGGTGTAGTGTGTAGTATGAGTTTCATGTCTGAAGCACTGTAATAAATGAGTTACATAAAGTAATAGTATCTGCTTTATTTGGGCTTCTGGAGATTCACTAATCTGATATTGCTGTGTACTCTTCCTTAAGCCAATATTTTTATTGTGTTATTTCTATGTTTAATTTTAAAATCTTTCCCTTCTGTAAGTTGTATGGTAACAAACTAATAGACCATTTTCTCTGGATGGCTTACTGAATCCAGATTTCTTACATGACACAAGATTTTCATGTTGTACAGAAGTGGGCATCTTCTTTTTCTCCATTTTTTTTCAGTTCTTGGGTCAACAGATTGCAGAAGAGCTTATTCCAGACTTAAACCAGATATCTGAGAACTCTGACCCTACTGAACTGGGCAGGCTTCTGCAGCTTATTTTAGGTTGTGCAGTCAACTGTGAAAGGAAACAAGGTACGTGCTACCTTAATCTGTTCAACAAACAGCCTCAGGTGATTTTAAGATGGAAGAGATACAGAAACTTTAAGGTATCAAAGTCTCTACTGTATTCTGAAATTGGAGTTCACTTAAAAGCAGAAAGTCTATGGGAAACTTCTGTGAATAAAAGTCAAACTTTGCTCAGAGCAGGTTTAAAAAAAAATAGTCTGAAATGTGTGTGGATTATTCATGCTTGTTAAAATATGTACCAGGATCTAAGATGTACTATTCAAATGCAAATAAAGCAAATGAAATTAAAACCCTATATTACAAACTGCCTTTTACTTGTTTGCTGAGGCTAAAGACTGAATTAGCTGTGTTTTCTCTCCCCTTATCAGAGCTAATGCTCAATGTTTTGATGGCTGGGGAATCCTCAGCATGATTATGTTAGTAGGGTAGGTGTGATCCCTAGGTAGTCTGAAATGTTGGCATCACAGGGTGTGTGGGAAGACAGGCTGCACTGGGAATAGAGATGCTGGCAATTGCTTTACTCTGTTAAGGTTTGTGTGTTAACTCAATTGCAAGCTTGTTGACTCTTGGTAAAGCTTACGTATATACATAAGCTTTACATGTATGAAAAATAGAACCATGTAAACACAGGTATCTTAAATCTCCTTGCTCTATTATACACAGTACAAATTTATTCACTTTGATTATAATCTCTTCCCTACCATTTTACTGGGTAATAATGTTGCTGGTTGCTGGCTGTGCTCTGTATAAAAAGCATGCTACCTCTTTTGAAGAAGCTTTCTAGCAAATAGTTTTTTCTGGATCTTTCTGCAGATAGTGTGCCATGTTACTCAAGCCATTAAGATAAACATTATCATGAGTCAGTGCAAATTCTTTTTCACAGAACATATACAAAATATCATGACCCTTGAAGAGTCTGTTCAGCATGTTGTCATGACTGCCATTCAAGAGGTAAGTAATAATTCATAGCCTAGTGCTGTTGGTTGAGAAGTCTGAATCTCCATCTGTCGCTCTTTGTGAATTCTTTCATCCCACCAAAGGTCGGGGAAGAGTGTAAGTACTTCCCTGAATTGTCTGGGAGGATCAGGATTAAGAGGCCCCAGATCCCAACCATGGGCTTTTGATTTTAGTCTCGTATGCCCAAACATAACTTGTGCAGACAGTAAGTGCTTAAGATTTCCTGTTTCACACAAGAAATAAATCTACTTGCTAACTGCTGATTGTATTGGGAGTCAGGTGCTGAAATTTTTCCCAGCCCCCAAGTTAAACTGATTTTAACTGTTCGTGAGGCTGCATTGTTCTGAAAGACCATTCCAGCATCTGATTTACAAACTCCCAAATGCACCTCTTCTATTGCTGTTACGGTGTGCTCCCCCTGCTATCTTAATTTGCTCTTAGTTGGATCACCTTTGTGATATAGCTCTACAGTCACTCACATTGGTGAGCTTCAGGACTGAAGCAGAGTGTGGAGGGAGGCAAAAAAATAAATGCTAACTTTGAAGAAAATGTAATGTACAATTGCACCCTCATCAAGATAGCAGTGGAGTTGGTAATAGGTGTTAAAACTTAGAATTAAATTAACTATATAGCCTTTAAAGCTCTAAGTGTCCTATTGGGAGAAATAAGTCTCTCAACCTCTTGTTGTATTCTGACTAATTGAACTTTCTGAAGGTCTAGAAATAATCCTGTAATTCTGAAGTAAGAAGCAAAGCTCTTTAATTGTTGACAAACATACTGTGTACATCTTTGTAATGGATATCAGCAAGAGCTATGTCAATGTTCCCATTGTTTACTTAATGACAATTAATGAGACACAGAAGTGTGATAACTACTAAATTGAGTGAAATGCTAGCCTCTGGTTCACTCCATTTTAACTTGACTAGGGGACAGCAATAACTTTAACAACTACATCTAATAAGATCTTACTGCTAACTTGGTTATTTTGAAGAGGTTAAAAAAACCTCATCTTAATCTAGATTTGTTTAAATCCTTTACCAACCATGAGGTGTTTGTTTTTTGGTCTTTTTCATTATTGATCTATTTTGATATACTGAAGGGATGCAAGGATGTGGAGTAAGATTCAGTTGGTACTCAGTAGACAGTGAATTCACAGATATTTAACCTCTTTTCCCCTGTCTGTAGCTCATGAGCAAGGAAGTAGCAGGTCCTTCTACCAGTGATGCATCAAGTGAAATGGGACAGCAGGTAACTGCTTAATATTTGTTGCTGTTGTAGTTCAAGCCTGAAAAATAAGTTGGTATCTTACCATTCCTTAAGTGAAGAGGAGGGCTGCTCTTCCTCTCCAATTCTAAAAGTCAAAGAAAATAACCTCACTGGTAAATTGTGCTCTTTTGTCTTATGTCTTCACAAACTGTTTGGTCTGTTTTCCACCTTATTTTTCCACTTCTACTCTGAAATGAAGGCCATTTGATTTAACAGACAGGGATTTTGAAACAGTGACAGCACAAATGTTCCTGTCTTTGGCTTTGTTATGCTTTTAGCCTAAGTTGTTGTGTTGAATCTGGATGTTACTGTGTTTCAGTCATTGACTTACTACATGTGGTAGTCATTTAAAATGCAGGTGAAATGAACAGAGATCCTGATTTACTAGTGTGTGTATATAGGTTTCTGTGTCTGTGTGTGCACCTAACATCCTTCTTAAACAACTGGTATAAGCAACTGAGATAATTTGGAAGCTAGAACTGAGAGTACTTTGGATATGGACCAGAATGATTGACTCTCTTATTTTTTAAAAGCTTAAAAAAGCTTTGGAAGATCTTCAGGAAGTGCTAGCAGAAAAAGAAGAGTTGGCACAAAGATGTCAAGAGCTGGATTTACAGGTAAGAAATAACAAGTTGCTCACCTATTTAATATGTAGTGGTGCTGCTATTAAGAGGCAAATATTCTGAAGGGCAAAGTGAATTTTGCATTTAAGTTTCTATGAGAATTCTTATCTGTTTGGGAGGGGGAAGCAATCATTTCTTTCTCAAAAATATAATTACTAGAAATAGTTTTTTGATGAAAGTGTAAGCTGAGGTCCTGTGCCAACTGGTAACTCAAAAGGTGGTTTGGTCTCCTAGCTTTATTCTTACCCTTAGTAGCAGGTAGCATAAAACAATGTTATGGCTTTAAAAATTGCCCATTTAATTTTCAGTCGTTGCTTCCCCTAGTCTCTTGAGCAGTGTCCAAAAAATCCAGTTCATGGAATAATCAGTCATTACATTTAATCATAGGAAAATGGTGCTGTTTTCAATAGGTGTTGATGAGAGACTAAAATTTTGAAATTGCTAACTTTTTTTCTAGTACACAGTTGCAGTGTAGAGGATATTTCAGGAAATAAAAATAATGGAAACTAATAGACCCTTGCTGACGTTTTCAAACTGAATTGATAATAGGCCTGCTTTTGTTTTTCATGGATATAGAAGTTAATCAAGTGACTCTTTAGAAAAAGGAGAGAATACTTCATAACAATAAACAGGAACTTGTTTCAATCAACTTTTTAAGTCTGATTTCTCTTTTATGGCACTATAATCTGAGAATAGAAAGTAGTTTATCTGGTGAGTCAGTTCATCTCAGATTTGATTCCATACAAAGAGAATATTTGGCTGGCATCTTCTTACAGGAGCCAGAGTGCTATACTGGCCATGTGAGCTTCTGAAAAAAAAACCAAACAACAAAATCAAACACAAAAAACCAGAGGCCAGTTTTACTGTTTGTTTGGGGCTTGGTTGTTTTTGGTTTTTTTTTTTAGGTTTTTTTTAAGTAATGATAACTGAAAAAGTAGAATACTTAGATAAAGTTAGCTCATAGCTAATTGCCATACCCAGGAAGCTACTGTTAGAATTGAACTGTTATTTAATTTCCCTTTTTATTGAGGCAGTAGTAAGGCTTCCCAGTGAAAGCAGAGATCTAAAACTCCTTGTGATCAGAGTCCGCAGGGGAAAATGATTTCTGATAAATGGGCAAGAGGATTGATTTGATAATTGAACTCGTAGATTACAGCTATTGAACTTCACAAACTGTTCACTGTTCAAAATCTCTTGCTTCTAGAGGTGCTGGGGTGACAGTTAACTTTCTTGTGTCTCACTAGAGGAATCCCAGACTGTCTTCTGTCTCCCACAAACTTCTCTTTCAAGATTTCCCTGTTAATTATGATAGGTTACACAAAGCCAGCTGCTCTTAGCATTCTGTAGGCCAGGTGAAGGCATGAAAGGTGTTGGAGGGCAAGGTACTGCTGAGCAGGAAAAGATGAGTTAAGGCAACCATAGCTCTTTAATACTGTGATGTGTTTTTAAAATACCTCTTCATAATTTGTGTTGACTTTGACACCACTTCTGTTGTGTTGAAATAATAGAAAAGAGAAAGCTGTTAGAAACAACCTGAGAAAACATGCCAGACTTGTACTGAGTTGTGTGATAGCTGTTTTGGGGGTTTGATGGGGTGTTTTTGTTGGATTTTTTGTTTGTTTGTTTTTTGTTTAATTATTTTCAAGTCTGAGAGAGGTGTTTTAAAATTATTCTAAAAGGGTGACTGTTGTGCATGTGAAAGAGTGGCTGAACCTTGAACAGGAAGTATGCTGAGCCAGGCTCGGGTCTGCTCTCCACTCACACGTGGTTTCTGTGCGTGTACATAGTAAAGTGACATCTGGACTGTAAAAAGGAGTGAACCTAGAAAGCTAGCACCTAATGAAGTGGTAAATTAATTGCTGTTTTGTTTCTTTTATCTGTTTGATAAACTTATATTGCAATCACAAACAAGCTCTAAGTGTTATGTGATGTTTGATTTAATGATGTCGCCATGATATGTTTGTTTTATTTTATTTATTTGAAGCCATAATATTGACTGACGCTTCTCATTTAAACTAATTCTTAATAAATTCACTTGTAAGGTCTCAGTCTTCCTTGATATTTTCCAAGAGTATAAGAAAGGTAGGTTTTGTTTATGATTCAGGAAAACATAACCCAAAAAGCATATTGTCCCCGTTTAAATGCCAGTAAACTAACACATGCTACATGCTCTTGTGTTTGACAGGATGTTAAAATTAACACAACAGCTTTCACTAGAAAAACTTTAAAGGTTCTATCCTCTTAATCTTTCCCCATTTTATGGCTGTTAATATACTTACTGTTTCAATGAAGTCTTGTATTCTCATTCGCTTAGCTGTGAACACTTTCGGTATCAAACCTGTTTGATTGTTGCGAAAAATGCATGCTCTATATGAAGCTGTCAAGGTTTTGGTTTGGTTTGTTTTTTCTTTTGCGTGTGTGCTTTCCAGCTTACGGCGCCTGAAACCGCTTCTTGCGCAACCGTTCACCGCTGAGTGCACGGCAGCGCTGTGTTGGTGTGCTAGCCAGTGCCATCCTGCTTTTTACTCTTAACTACAAGCAAGATGGAGAGTACCTTTACACCAATACTTCAAGTGATTTTTATTTTTTTTTTTAATATTTGATTTTTTAATTTTTTTTTGGATGGTGGCCATGGTACCCTTTTTAATGAAGGCACCAGTTTCTCTCCATATCACGTTGTCTGCCTTTACCATGGTTAGTTAAAAAAATTGGTGGTTCTTTTCGAGGGGTTTCCCTTGAGTGCTTCGTAACTGTCATACACTAAAGCATCTGTATGCTCAAGTATGCTACGTAAATGACATTCTAAAATTCCTAAATGCTAAATTTTTTTCATTAACTAATTTGGTGACGTACTGCTGTCTTGCTGTGGTTCCTTCCAGTTGGACAGGTCTTACAGTGGTGCTGCTGTTTTATCTGCACTAGGTGGCTGCCCTCCAGGATGAAAAAAACAGCCTGATGTCAGAAAATGAAATTATGAATGACAGGCTAGAGCAATTAGACGACTCTCTGGATGATCCAAATACCATGGTTGCAAAAAAGTATTTCCATGCACAGTTGCAGCTGGAACAACTGCAAGAAGAAAACTTCAGGTGTGAAATGTCTCAAAAATCCCTTACCTGTTACGTCAAATATATCATGAGAATTTCTGGTACTCTTCCAGGATTTTCCTTTTCAATTTCTTTTGCTATTAAAGCTTTCTAGTACTGTATAAATATACCTTAAAGGCAGTGTTTACCTTGAAAAAGGAACTGTTGCTTTTTGTAGAAAATATTACTTTGTAATTGCCATATTGTATCCATTTGACATTTAAGAACTGTAATAGAAGGCAGAAAGTAAGTGCTGAGGTGGTCTGTGTGTAAACAAAACCAAGCCCTAAACCCCCCAGAAACCACCATATTCATGTACTTTTTTTACCTAGTAGTCTGTCTTTCTGTGATGCCTATGGGGGTGGGGGAATCACTCTTCATGTGATACCTTGATATGGTAAATTTGCAGTATACAATCCATTACAATTGAACAGGTAGACAATAAAATGCTCCATGCTTAGAGTACCATATTTTTTCTGGCTACTTAAATAGGTTTCCTTTGTCTTTTTTTTTTCCTTTTAAATTTATTTACTACTAGCTCCAGTACTAGATGAAAAATGTGTAATAACAATGAGTTCCTGTTTCTGATCTGTAGGCTTGAAGCTGCAAAAGATGATTATCGTGTCCATTGTGAAGACCTAGAAAAACAGTTGATTGAACTGCAACATAGGAACAATGAACTGACCTCTTTGGCAGAAGAATCTAGAGCCTTGAAAGATGAAAATGATATTCTTAGGTATGTAATAGAGAGCTGCACACACATGCACTTCTAGGAAGATTTAATGACTAAATCCAAGGCTTTGTATTTAACAAGATTTTACTTTTTCTGAGGTGTTACTTCTGCAGATAGATCTTATCTGAAAGATCTAAAATGAATGTTCGAAAAGGACCTATTCAGAAAGCAGAGGGAGTGCAAGCTTTCAGGCATAGCCTCTATTGTTTGCTTGAGAATAGCAACACAGAAATTTTCTGTGAAGTAGGATTAACGAATGCAGAAATCACTTTCCATCCCATAGGAAGATGTGTAAAGTTCTGCAAGAATTAAGAAAATTTTATGGGTTGGTGTTTGTGCATTTTTAAGGGAACATTTATATTGTCAAGAGCCTGCCTTTTCTGATGTAGAAAAGCAGATATGCAGCTAGAACTGACATAACTTTTGGTGTCAGTATTCTAGCCTAGATTCAGGTTAGCAACACGATTAAGAAAAAGTGAAATACACAACAACCCCAATGAGAACAAAATTCCAGCTTGTGTAAACTAAATTAAATACCAGACCACCCAAGAAATATCTAGAGCAAATCATATTGCAAAAACAGGTCTGCTGTTCATAAACCAGTATCAATAAAACATGGAAAGAAAAGTGGTTTCAGGTGTTTAATTTACAGTGGTTCTTACCTAACATCTGAAATAAATCTTAAGTATAGATTTCTTTCCATAATTTTCTTGTACTAGCTTCTAGTAATATGAGATGACAGATACTAAACACAGATATTAAAATTAGTTTGTGTATTTATGATCCAAATATTTTCTTAGGACAAGTTTTTATTAATGATCAGCTGGTAATTCGTGGTCATAGCTGCAAACAATCTTTTTTGTAGTGCAATTAGGTTCTAATTATTTATAATCATGTATAACCCAGCAGTATGAACACCAGTGTGCTTTCTTTACCAGGTACAAATACTTTGAGATACCTAGCACAAGATGTTGTAGTGCATTTACATTGCACCCCACAGAATTCCCTAAGGGATATTTGCCATACTAACTCTTGCTTGTACTTCTGCCATACAGCTGTCAGTCTTACTCCTGCTTAAACCCTGTGGTGATTTCAATTTTTTATAACTTTGCATAATGCAAGTTTGCATTGAGTATGCCTTTAAAAATGAAGCAGTAAGATGTAACTCTGCTGCTAAGCACGCTGCATTTCTCTTTGAAAATAGCTTGAATGTGCTCGAAAGCAGAATTGGGGTTTTTTTTTAATCTTTTTACAAAACATACTTCAATTCCTGTTTATACTTAAAGGACTACTGCAGACAAGGCGAGTAAGCTGGAATCCACTGTTGAAGTGTATCGGAAAAAGCTCCAGGATCTGAATGACTTCCGCAGACAAGTCAAATCTCTGCAGGAAACCAACATGATGTATATGCACAATACAGTCAGTCTGGAGGATGAACTGAAGAAAGCCAACGCAGCACGTGCCCAGCTAGAAACCTACAAAAGACAGGTACAGCTGCACCCGTACTTAAGGTGTTTCTTTGACTTCAGATGTTCATCTTGCCTGAATAAAATTATTTTGATTGTTTCAATGAAAAAAAATCAAGAGCTTAATTTAACAGCCCATGGACTTGTATTGTCCCCTTAGAATTTCTTATGTGTGGAAACTCCTTTGTACACTGCCATTAAATTTCTGGGTTTTGTGGTTTATTAAAGTATCAAGTTTAATTGCCCTCTCAGTTGATTGGTTGTCTGTGGTTTGCAGGCTTTTCAGCTTTACCTTAACTGAGGTAATTTGTGTGCCTGGGAGAGGTTGTTCAGCTATTACTGAGATCACTTGTGTGTAATACTCTTTCTTCATGGATTTTTTTTTCTAAATAGTAGAAGTTTTATTTCAGTTGCAGTTATTTTGGTAGTAATTAAGAGATGCAGGAGTAAAATATTAAAAATAAAGCAAAACAGAAACATCCTCAAAACAAAACCAAGCAAACCAAAGCAAAATACAAAACTAAACCAAACAAACCCCAAACACACACCCTCATCCCAAGTTTGGAGGACTAGCTGTTTGGTTTTGGCTGAACTGGGCCGGTATGAAATTTTAACATAGCTTTTGAAGGTAGCATCTTGCAACATTCATGTGCTGAGTGTAGTCTCTTTATTAAAAGGTCCAGGAGCTCCATAACAAACTTTCTGAAGAATCCAAAAGAGCTGATAAGCTAGCATTTGAAATGAAGCGACTTGAAGAAAAACATGAAGCTTTAATCAAAGAAAAAGAGGTAAGTTGAACAAGTGCTTATTTCAACACCGAAATCTCCCTCAAATTCTCTGCTCGAGGAGAATCTTCCCAGAACTAATGCTACCATAAAAATGAAGTTTAGTGTCTTCTGTGTGTATACACACAGAAAAGAAAACTGTCTTAAAATGTGTCAGTATTGTTCCTGATTAATGCTATTTGGTCTTCAAGTGGTGCAGTTTGACTTAATTCCATTTCAAATATATCTTCTTAGAGACTGATAATACAGTGTGATGCTTTAAAAGAGACAAATGAAGAGCTCCGGTATTCACAGATGCAGCAGGATCACCTGAGTCAAACAGGTACTGCTTTATCTTCACAGGCTTTCTTATGTATTTTGGTGATTTAGGTTTGTTAAATTAAACTTGCCATGCAATTTCAGGTGTATCTCGTGATAAAAGCCATGAGAATCTTGCCGCTGAAATTCTGCCAGTGGAATACAGGTAAGAAAGAAGTTGAGGTGGTTTTAGGATTTTAATGGGTGGGGCATAATACTGTCTCTGAAAGTTCAGTATTGATTTCTAGCAACATGACTCTGTATCCTGGTAATTGGTTGCCCTCTCTGATGCTGGTCTGGACCCCAATGTAGCTGCTAATTATTATTTCCCCATACTATAATGACTTTGCATTCTTCTTAAAAACGTGCCAGATTGTTCTGTATATGAGGAACAAAACAATTCCTATCTTGCTACTGGCAGACAGAGTAAATTAATACACAGGAACTAAGAGCAGCTAAAGGCTATATAATAGTACTTCTAAAGTCTAGCAGAGTGAAATATAAAGGCACAATATAATCTGTGTTTGGAGTGACTTAATTTATAACTTTGATCATATTTCTTAAACTATTGTGATGTTTGAGCATTATAAGTTACCTTTTAAGAAAAAATTTCTTTGTTACCTCAACTATCTTCTTAAGCAGAACTTGTTTTAGTCATTTTAAGGCATGGTACCTCCTACTCTGAGTCACCTTTTTCTGAACTAATGGTGACTTTGTTGTATTTGATTCAGAGAAATGTTTATTCGGCTGCAACATGAAAATAAGATGCTCCTATTACAACAGGAAGGATCAGAAAATGAGCGTATTACAGAGCTCCAGGAGCAGCTGGAGCAAAAGCATCGGACAGTGAATGAACTAGAAACAGAGAAAAGGTAATGGATGAAAGAACATCTTGAAATAAAGCAAAAAGAGATTTCTGGAACTTGAGAGTGGCCTTGTGGCTTCCATCTGTAGCATTGCACTGTGCAAGAAGCCAATTATCACACTGGTGAAAGAAAAAGCATCGTTAATGAAGGGCTATGAAGCGAGCAGGAAGGAAAGTAGCTTAAATGTGGCATTGTCAAATGTGGTAGATCTGTGCGTAGTGTGTTCTGAAGCAAGTGTTGCTTATAGAACACTCTTCTCAGTTCTGAATGGTTCTTGGTAGACCAAGAATGGATGTAAACTCTATTTCTAGAACTTCAGACTAATCATATCGTAACACTGGGTTATGGTCTGAATTTCTCCAGTTAATGCTGAAAGCAGCTTACTAGGATATGAGAATTTGGTGTAGTTTTCTCAAAACGTAATGCTTCTAGGTCTTTCATTGTAAAATGTTTAATAAAGCTGTCGTGTGTTTGTTTCAGCAGAAGTTCAAGTCATACTAAAAGCATTTTAAAACATTTACTTTATGGCTTAAGTCCTGTTGGGTAGACCCTCTAAAAAATTAACATCCAGACATAAAACAGAAATATCTGTCTGTTGTGATCTATTTAGATGAGTAATAATTGTCTTTTCTCCCTACAAGGCTGAATGAAGAGCGTATTGGGGAGTTACAGCAGCAAATTGAAGATCTGCAAAAGACTTTACAGGAGCAGGGATCCAAGACAGAAGGAGTAAGTGAAAGTTCAGGCTTCTTGACATTGAAGGAATCTTGTTGGTTTTGTTTAAAATCCCTCAGTGTAACATCAAGTCCTTTGTTTAGATGTGCCTCTTCTTTTCCATTGTGTCTAGTACTGATAACTAGGAAGGCAGGATTGTGGTTTGGTGTCCTTTTGTTGGTTGGTTGGTTTGTTTTCTTGTTGTTTGTTGGTTGGGGTTTTTTTAAGTTAATTTGAGCAAACACACAACTCAAGCAAAGATCTTAAACAACTGAAGCTGCTCACTGTATTCTAAAAACTCTCTCCTGGCTGAAAAGAGCTCCCTCAGTTTAGGTAACACAAACTTGGCTCCACTATATTTAGTTTGTATGGTATGAGAATTCATAAGACCCTCCCTGTCCCAAATAGTTCAGCTCATGTTTTATGTGATTCCTTCCACCCACCTTCTTTGAAGAACTGTAACTCTTCTACTTTACTTTTAAAACCTTCTAGTTTTATCATTAAATGGTGGTATGGTGAGGAGGATAGCTTTAAAGAAAAAAGGTGTTAGAATTGGTATCTCTACGATGCAAAAAATCTGAATGCAGTTACAGAAATGCATGAAAAGAATGCAGCTTTCTCAGGATCTATTTGATTTGACTTATTTAGGCATGTTAAGTATTCTTGCCAATTTGTAAGAGAACTCTAACATTGCACGGTATGAAATAGTGAAATATAACTGAATTTTATCTCTTTCCTTTTCTAGTCCAGCAATCTGAAGCAGAAATTGGCAGCACATATGTAAGTAGGGTGCATGCATCCACAATGGCTCATTTATGCTAAATGATTTAACCAGTGTAGCACAGACACTGCCTGTCTTTGTAGGGATGTCTTGTTTTCCTCAGCCAATGATTTGAGAATCATGCATGTAGTGAGTTAAGTGTAAGCATTCTAGTTTTTTCTATTCTGATCATGATGACCTTGTAATAGTAATATCCACTGGATTGTCTCTTCATCACTAAAAGCATTTTAACTGTTCTGATTCTACAACAGACTGTTAAATATATTTTGTTCTTCTGACATTTCCATCTTTTCAGCAGGTGTGGTCCCTGCTAAGGAGATGCTGGAGGGGATTTTTTAGTTGGCTTTTTGTTTCTAGTTTTAGATAAATGAGACACTATTCAGAAGCTGCAACTTTTATGGCTTCTTCAAAAGCACACACTCCTATTTCTATTTAAACTCAAAAGAAGCGCCAGAGTTTCAAGTAGTTGCTGACACAATTCCAGCTTCAAGTTTTAGCTCTTAAAACTGCGCATGGAGTTATTTGTGAGCTTAATCCTTATCCCAGCCTTTCATTTGTAGGGAAAAGTTGAATGAAGTTCATGACGAGTTACAGAAGAAAGAGGCTGATCTTGCAGAACTCCAGCCTGATGACAGTCAGAACCGTAAGCTGTTTTGTGTGGTGTTTTGGTTGTTTTAACGACACTAAGTCATTAAAAGTCATGTTAAGTTTTTTCCGAAATGATTCCCATAGCCATTGGGCTACAGGATACTTGTCTGGATAAAAGCTTTCTGCCACAGCTTAGCTTAACCTGAAACAGGGCTGGAGGGAGGGGTTTTTTTTGCACACAGGGGTGGGCAGGGAGATTTTCATGAGGGCATAGTTTTGTTGAACAGTACTCTGCAAGATGGGAATTCAGGATCAGGTGGGACCTTATGGTACAACTGAAACAAAAATGACAACTTAAGAAAATGTGTAGTAGCTAGAAAGTTTTTTTTGGGGGTTAATTAAATGAAGAGAACACAGAAGTCTTGAAAGTACTGTCTATTTTTGTGTCTTTGATAATTTCTGTCAATAGCCCAGAAGATTGGAGAGCTGGAAGCAGCTTTGAGAAAAAAAGATGAGGACATGAAAGCAATGGAAGAAAGATATAAAATGTACCTTGAGAAAGCAAGAAATGTGAGTGCCATGTTTCTGAACACATACATTTCTCCCTCATAAGTTGTTAAACAAGTTGATTTGAGTGTCTTCCCCTCTGCTTCCCAAATAAAATTAGTAGCTGCATGTTTAACTATCAAGTCAAATTGCTTCACTGCAGTCAGTTAAGTGTATGAGAGAATGAGATTTAGGCTGAAGCATGAAATCTATTAATGATTCCTTTGTACCCTCTGATATCTCTTGTACAGTGTAGCAGCCTTGTTTTCATCAGAATTGCCTAACTAGTGCTCAGTGTTTTCATATTTCTGCTGTGAGCAAACGAGATGCGGAGCTGTTGAGACTCAAACCTGACTTGTAATGCTTTTGTTTTGCCTTGTGCAGGTGATAAAAACCTTAGACCCCAAGCTGAATCCAGCATCAGCAGAAATTATGTTGCTCAGAAAACAGTTAACGGAGAAAGACAAAAAAATTGAAGCACTTGAGGTAAAATTATTACATATATGTAATAATAAATTCTACTATGTTCTGCTGTCTCTGATATTAGATGCTCAGGTTACTATTTCCTAATTATCCAGTACCCTTCAATGCTGTATTCAGTTAGAAACTGCACAGACTGTCAAACTTAGAGATTTTTAATCTGGCTTAATTAACCTGGTATCCTAGTACAAGTCTGTCAGAGCAGTTTATTTGTCAACAGTGTTTTTGAATGTACAATCAAAGCACCTAATTCTTTTGACTCAGAAGACTAACAAGTTTTGCTGTGTTATGGGAACTTGTACAGAGCTGTGGAGTCTGACCTTTTCCAGTAGTGACTTAGTCTGTGTGAGGGACTAGGTATTTGGGCAGTGACTTCTTTAATTTACCAGACCCCCTGACATCAGTGGTTTCGCCTACTGGAGTTTTTGAAACCATATAAAAAAGTAAAAAAATCTAGGTGATCCTGCTCTGGCAGGGGAGTTGGACTAGATGATCTTTTGAGGTCCCTTCCAACCCCTAACATTCTGTGTTAATTCAGTAAAATTTTTTTGTCTGAAATCCTGAAAGGATTGTTGACAGTATTCCGAGTACCAAAAAAAAGTGGGAAATGTGGCATTCAGTTTTGTAGTAATACTGATGGGACTTGGTTAGAATAGTTACCTGAGCAAATACAGAATTCCTCAATGTGAGTTAGTGGGCTGAAAGGTCTGCCTGTAAATGCTGTGACCTCAGGTGGTTTTTTTCTCTGTGCATGTACTAGGTAAGTATACTATAAAATAGCAGTTCAGTAAGGTGATAGGAATATTCAGCCACTTAAGGTACATTCTTATCTTTGAGTATCAGGTGAAAAAATTACTCATTTATAGACTGTGTGATACACTCTAGACTTTCATGCATTCCCTCACGCACATGCACTCTCTCAAAGCATGTTTCTAAGTTGAACTGTGACTTCTGTACAGTTTAGTCTCTTGAAATAGTCTGTAACTTCTCTCATGGTCATTTATGGAAGTATCTTTATTTACACTTCTAAGCCTTCTAGCTAGTTTGCATATTTCAGCATTTCTTCTGCGTATTTCACTCAGTGGACCACAACAAATTTATGCAGCTTATTTTTGTGTTTTGTTTTCTCCATTGCTTCCTTGCAGGCTGAATACAAACTTGCTAAGTTACGTGATTATGAAGAAAAGCTGATTGTGACTGCATGGTATAACAAGGTGGGTCAAAAGTTCATTTGCTGGTATCTCAGAAACCAGAAAAATGCATTTCACAAAATGTGACAGTTAAATATTACAACATCCTTTGTTCTTTTTAGCATTATTTTTAACAATCAACTATTTTGTAAAATTCTTTTGTTTTCTGCTTGTCTTCTGTGCTTTGAAACTGGAGACCTAAAATTTGGTGTGGGCCATAACTTCCATATTAATAATGTATTACTTGCTGCCACAAGCTTCCATCTGGATTTAGCAGACAAAGTTCCTGAATGTTCAGTAGCATCTGTTGTTGAAGTTGTGGAGCTTGAGACAAAGGGAGGCTGTCATTGAAAATGTTTCCAGACTCCTGATTTAGGTGTTTGGTGTCTTTAGCAGAGTATTTGTGAAATAAAACCAGAGCCATCTTCTCATCCTGCAGCAGTGTTCCAAGGTTGTTAGAATGTTTAAGGTTAGATGGCTGTGGACAGGACTGGAGAAAGTTGTTCCTCCTCATATAAGGCAATGTTTCATAAAGAAAGACTGGAATGGGAAATCAAAACAGGAAAGTAAATTTAAATGGCTTAGTAAAGGAACAACTTTACAGGAAACTAAAATTGACACATTCTATATGAATGTGTATAAATCTTATTTTCTTCAGCTTTGGTTCATATCTTATATGGCAGCAAGAGGGGTATATAAAAAATACAGTAAAATATTCTGTGTGCGTACTAGGCAGGCATGAACTTTCTGGATGAGAGACAGCTGTGTTTTTCTTCTGTCTTTGCTATAGTGTAAATGTTGTTTAACTTATTTGCAGAGCCTGACTCTTCAGAAGCTAGGTATGGAAGCAAGGCTGGTTGGCAGTAGTGGTGCCTGCAGAGATGGTCCTGGACGCTCATTCCTAGCTCAGCAACGGCATGTCACGAATACCAGGAGGAATCTCACTGTCAAAGTACCAGGTGCAACAGCTGATTAAGCCACAAGGACCATGAGTAAAACACATATGCTAAAGTGTCCTTAAATGTTTTATAGCTTCCACTTTAACTACTTAATGAAAGAGGAGGTTAGAATGGTGGGCAACTGCGGATTCAACATCAGAACCTATCTAGAAGTGATTGAGTTGATCAGTGGTGTGTCTAGAAAGCAGCACACAATTTTCCAAGTAGAAATATATTTAATAACTGTAGTATGTATTTAAAAGCACAACTTAAAAGATTTATATTTGCTTTCTGAATATATTGTAAATATACAAATTGGCACTATATATTTAAAACTTTATTTAATGGGTTTGGGCTAGTAAGTTGACTTTTTTAATGGCAAGATGTTATGCAAAAATTTACTTCAGGAAACTGGCAATATTGAGCATTTTTGCTGGGCTCTTCTAGATAAGAACTTAAAAGATGGGTACCATGTTTTAAAAAAAACAACTTTGTACTTTGCATTCTGAAAAAACTATTTTAAAAGCAAGAAAATACTTGCATTTATAGAAAAAGAAAAAAAAAAGTGTAGTACCAGTTGAATTGTTATCTAACAGAAGACAAAATCTGATTTGTCATCTCCAATGAGAAGCAGATTTATTCAGTTTATTTAAAATACAAAATATTATGTTTGTGCATATATATATATATTTATATATATATGTATGTTAAGAAAAACCTGTCTTTAAGGTGTTGAATTCCCTAAAGCCAAATAAGTTGTCTTTTCCTGTGTAAGAAGAAAAAAGCTATTACAGTAACTCAAAAGTCTGGGCTGTGTTTTAGAAGTCTGGCATATTGGTACACTGCATTTATTTGCAGAGGGGGGTTAGGTGGGAAGAAACCCCTTTTATTTCTAGCTATTTATATAACCCTGTACATTGAAATTAATTTTCTTCTTTTCCTAAATGTAGTTTTAATTGAGTAATTCTGAGCTAACTGTGCTAGGCAGATGAATGGAAGGTAGCTTTGCTAGTTGTTGGCTGCATAGTTGTTGGCAGGGAGAAGAGTGCATAAACTGTAATAGTTTTGCAGTAACTAGGTCGAAGATGATGAAATGGAGGTTGACAGCTGAACTTTTTGGGGAGGAAGATGCTATCTTTCACAAAATTTGTGTCACTTTATTTACAAAATGTCATCTTTTTGTTGTGAACTGTATTTTTAGGAAGCCTGTTCATGTCAGTTCTTTGCAAACTGTCTAGAAAAATGTGTTAGACCCATAATTAAATAGCTAAATAACAGCAACTCCAGCCTGGGTGTTTGAGGGTGCTGTACCAGTCTGTGATCCAGTGTACAGCTGGACTGTGTGCGTGACTGAAAGCATACGTCTGTCTTCACCATTGAGGCCATCTTTGATTTTAGAGCAGGGTTCAGCTTTGCAGCATTTAACTCTTGAATTGGGAAATGCGAGTAGTCCTCCATTCTGCGTGCCCTCAGTACAGCTTGTTCTTTGATTTCTTCCCCAGCATCTTAAATTCCTCGTTGGGCATTGCACGCAATGCTAGGGAAAAGGGAAGTATTCATTTGTAATGCTTGGTTAGCATTGCTTCTTAGTTGTCGTGGTAGTTTTACAGTGCTGTACATTTAGGCAGTCGACAAGACATTTCCTCTTGAAGAACTTCTGTCTACACAAAGCATTGTTTAAAAGCCAGTATCATGCCAAATGTGGTATGAGCAGAGAGTACGGCTGACAAACTGCCCCTGGACAGTTTGGTCTGTCAGGTTGTGTTCTTCAGGCCTCTGTGCTTCTTTGGACTACCTCTTGGGTTGTGAGGTCTTTTATTGCTGCAGCGATACTATTGGGGTTTGTATTTTGAAGATGCAATTGCTCGTTTAGTCCGCTAGTGGTGCGGGAGCTGGTGGTGAGCAGTGGAACAGGAGACTGAGTCTTAGCAAGATGCTTATGTTTCTAGAGCCTGGTACTTTGGTGTGTTCTTGTAAAATGTGAAACTGTCACTGGTGGTGTTGAATGGGTCTCTTAACCCTTGTTCTTTACAGCATGGAAACTTTCATACTCATCTAGTTAGTAGGCTTGATGCATTTGTGGTACGTCTCACAGTAGTAGAACTGTGTTGGTAGTTGTATCAGGTGCTGAATAGTGAAAAACTTGGAGCAAATCTCTTTGATGTACACTTCTCAAAACTGCAGACCCTGGGACCAAAAATGACTCTGTCTAGTGATGGAAGAATTAAAATATGGAACTGCAGACAGGGATCAGCTTTTTCAGGACAAGATTGGCCCCAATGGTCTTGTTGAGGTTGCCAAAAATTAATCAGGTTTTCAGGTATTAGATGAAACGTTACTTATTTGGGACTTCCAATCTGTTAAAAGTTAAGCCTGTGAGTAGAACTTAAGTGTTTCTTTGGGATTGATAACCTGTTTAAGAGTGGCTGTTTGAGAACTGGTTAATCTTGGGTTACGTCCTGTGAATGAGGAACCAATCTGTAGAAATCCACGCTTGTTTCGAAGCCGTGATGTCGTATTCACGTCAGCTCATCTGGCTGTGCAGAAAGGCTCGTTAGAACAAGTACCATTTCAATGTGAACTTCCTTTGCCTCAAAAAGAGCTGTTCCTAGAGTCGTGTCACAGCGGACCCGGGCACAGCGCACAGCAGGACAGTGTCAGTACCGTGGGTTTTGAGGCACCGCTGCCGAGGCAGGGCGAAGATAGAGACTGCTTGTCCCTGCTGCCAGAGGAATTCCTCCCGTGCCCAGTCAGCACTGAGATGACAGCATTGCTTCTTGCTGAATTTACTCAGCATTATTACTAACTTTAGCCAGTTTCTAGTAAAAACGGGTACTATAAATCCAAAGAAACCAAAATACGTTTTGACTGACATATCATTTCTTAATATTTTTGTACATAAGATGAAAAATAGCCACTATGGAACAGAAGTGTTTTGTAGCAATAACACAAATTTTGGACTAGTAGGTTCTTTTACTCGAGGTGGATCAGGCAGCAGTTTTGAGAAGATTCTTTTGCAACAACTGTATTATAGTGGATTAAGAAATGTTCACTGAAAATAAATTTTCACCAAACTGATTTTTTTTTTGTTCATTAA
>WTSP01011847.1:0-13216 GCA_025331215.1 Actenoides lindsayi | reverse complement strand
CTCTCTGGGCAACCTGGGACAGGCTCTCACCACCCTCACTGGAAAACATTTCTTCCTTCTCTCCAGTCTAAATCTCCTTCTTTCAGTTTAAACCCATCACCCCTTGTCCTGTCCCAGCAGGCCCTGCTCAAAAGCCTGTCCCCATCTTTCTGACAGGCCCCTTGAAGTCCTAAACGGCCACAAGAAGGTCTTTCTGGAGCTTTCTCTTCTTCAGGCTGAACAACTCCAAGTTCTAACCCCACTTTAGTACTGAAGTGCTGAAAAACTTCTGTTAAAATGGTCCTGGTGCCTTCTGCAGAAGCTATAAACTCAACCTACCTGTGGGCACTCAATATCAGAGCACCTTCTGTTTCTATTCCTGGCTCTCTCCCCCACGAGGGAACCTCCTGTTCTTCATCTGCAGAGCTCAGTGTAGGCAAGGGCTGAGAAGCAAGTTGTAGCACCAGGATGGGCTGTGTTGCTGACTGCAGAGCAAAGAAAAGCAAGGACAACCTGCCAGGGAAAGATGCCCGTGGCTGGTGGTGGGATGCTCTCTGCTTTCTACCCTTGTGATACCTTGGTTGCAACTCAGAGAAGTGAATGGACGTGCTGTTGTTGACTGAAGGTTTGACCATGCTAATACCTCTGTGCTGCACAGAGAGGATGTTGGCTCATATCTGTTGGCTGGCCTAGTCTGTCATTAAAAAATGAACAAAAAAAATGAGGCCTTTCTTGTGGCAAATGCTCCTGGCTGGTTTCATACGTATCTCATTTTTTGCATCACTGGACACTAAGCTGAAACCTCCAAGATCAAAGCAGTACACAATGAATCTGAAAGTCTCTCTGGCTGCTCAAATTTACCATCCTGCCACCAAGCTGGGCTGCTCAGGACAAACCCTTGGTCCAGCTGGTGCAACCAGCCATTGACTTGAATGGAATCCGGTGGGTCAGCTGAAGAGAAACTGGGGCCAGATGAAGACTGTTGCATGTGCTTCTCCCAGATGTGGTAGAAGGGCCTCCCTGGGTCACCCCCGGTGGGACGCGATGCTGTAGCTGGATGCAGCAGAGAAGAAAAGCTGCAGGAGTTCTGGTGAGCTGAGCTAGGTGTCCACCTTGAGCTGTGCAACCTGCCTTAGGTGTGGCAGCGTTTGCAGGAGACGGAGTTGCAAAGCTTCCTGAGCAGGTTCCATCAGGATACCTTCCCCGAGGCTGCCTGTCAAATCTCAGTGGCTCCCAACAAAAACTGAGCACCAGGGAGCCTCCGCCATGGCTGAAGGATGGGGACTATTTGCCGTCTGTTGTCATCTTTCCGAATACATTTACCTTTTGAACAAGGTCCTTCTCATATGCTCAGGAGGCTGGTATGCAGACCCGTTCATGGATCAAGGGGAAAAATGCCTGTGGATGTATTCTCCTTTGTGTTTGGGCTTATAACCACCCACGTTTTGGCATACATCCCTTCTGTGCACAAAGATGGCTTTTAGAAATCGTGAGTTAAATCTCCACCCTCCTTTGATATGTATGGAAATAATGGGACACGTGAGACTGTTTTCTGTTGGGGGGGAAATCTATAATGGGAGTAGCTTTAAAAGCCTGTGATTCCTTTCTACCTCAGGAGTTTAGTAAAAGTAATGCCCTGAATTTATGCCTGATTTACTTTGCTTTCTGGGAAGTATGCATTTATCTGAATATAAGGGGAATGGTTTTATCTGAGTCAAAGCCCCAGGCTTGGCTGCTCGAGGGCAGGAGACCTTAAGTAGTTCCCCAGTGAGCTCAGAGAGTCTTGGAGCAAATCTGGGTCCCTCTGACCAGGAGCACTTCTCCCTGCAGGGCACAGCGTCCTGGTTTCAGCTGGGATAGAGCTGATTTTTCTCTTGGGGTAGCCCAGGACTGAGCTGGTGTAGCCACAGTCATCTCTGGGCTGCCTGCTCTGTCCTTCTGGCTGATCCTTCCTCTCAGGCTCTTCCTTAGGGGTGGCATCCAATTGCTGCTGCCAGCTGCTTTCTCATATTGAAGGTGTGTTGGGATGTGCTCTTTCAAGGAAGTGCCTTCTGCACTGTCTATTTTCTCATGTGATTGACCATCTCCTCTTGGAATCACTGCACAGCCTCGGAGCAGGTTCTATTCCCTGTAGATGTAGCAGGACTTGTATTTCACGAGCACGTGGTAACACGGTGTTTAAGGCCAAAAGGAGCTATGGCCCATCTGTTATGGGATGCTGGGACCGCGGAGCGTTACCTCACTCTCTTGTTGAGCCTGGGAGCTCTTTCTTAATGAAAACACAATATTTTGCTTAGCGGTGTCTATCCTCAAATATGGAGATTGCAAGAGATAGTGAACCTGTCGTTCTCCTCGGGAGTCTGTCCAGCAGCTCGTGCACCTTGCAGAGGAAGGAGCAGGATCTGAACGTGATCCAGCTCCAGCCTCGAGCTCAGAAGCTGGCCCATAAGTAATAATCTAAATGCTGTCCCTGTGAAGATCTTTCCTGGCATTCATCAGCTGTCCTGCTGAAGGATTATAATTGTCTCTTTGAGCACAGGAGGCTGCCCATCTGTTGTAAGATGTCCCCAGATGGGTGTCTGAATGCAAGGTGTTCCCTGTGGCCTCATGGCTCTGACTAAAAGGTGTTAAAATGAGATGACCTGTTTGGCTCAGCACTTACCCAGGGCAGTTTGTAGCTGGCTGGTATAAAATCTTTCATCTCCCTGGAGGACCCTGTCCTTTGGTAGATGTTACACCCAGACGGGAAGGGGTGCACGGTGCTGCTGCCCAGGTTGGTTTGCCTGATGGATGCCAGCACCTGGAGTTGAGAGCAGAGCAAATCCTGGGACTAATAAAAAGGTGAATGAGCTCAAGCGATCCACTTTGGGAAGCAGAAAGAAGGGGGTTTAGTGCCTTTCCTAGGAGTGCCCTGTAAAGAAAGGGAGTCTGCTGTCATGTCCCAGGACTTGTCCTGTGTAGAGGTGGCCTGGGAGATTCTTGGCTCTGTCTACGATACCTGATGGGATTTAGGAAACCTTGTCTGAGCCTGTTGTAGGAACATGACACTTCGAACAGGGAGATCCCTGGCTGCACCACGACCAGACTGTTGGTGCCTGTGCAGGCTGGTGGGGGGAGTGAAGAAGGGTGCAGGTCTCAAGGGGGTCTCTTGAGTGGTAGTGCTGCCCTGGGCAGGGTCATAAGGAGGCACATGCAGCTAATGCTGGGCAGCGAAACGACAGGCACCGCAGGTTTATGCTCTTCCATCCTGAGTCTGTTGCTGGGAAGGGTGTTTTAAAAGTACACAAAGCTTTGCATCTCACCACGTGCAGCTTTGTTAATTAATTGCATGGCTAGATCTATGCCAATGATATTAAAAAAAAAAAAATTAATCTGTGCTTAGACAGTTATTTCAGATTAGGGACTTAATCCCTTGATTAAACTAAACCAAAATAAGCTGGGCTCCAGCTGTAGAATGGTGGTTTTTTCCCAGCTCTTCTCATCGACTTTCAGGCCCTCGTTTCATCTAGAAGGTGTCTGTTTAAGGACAGGGCTTTGGTCTGTTCTCTCACATGCCCTCCAAACACCTCTATTATCTGCCTGATCTACTGCTAATAGAAAGTACCAGGCCTTTGGGAGCAGGGGCTCATTACTTGCTCTGGATAAGACCCACCTTCTGCTGAGTTCATTGAGAGCTCAGTCGTGAGCATGACACGTCCCTGTGAGGAAAGGCTTATCCGCATTTCCCAGTTCTGTTCCTCTCTGTCACTAAAATGACTTTCTTGGATTGTGGGTCAGTGTTTCTTCCCCAGTTTGGCCTCTCTAATCTGTTCAGCGGTTGTCAGCAGCTTTTCTGATGCGTTGGGTGTTGCACAAAGGAGAAAGCTACAGGCCCTGCGCCAGTGAACCTGGAGAATGAAAACCTAAAGGAAAGGGTAGAGAGGAATAATGTGAAGAGAGAGCTGTCCAGGCTGAGAAACCAGATTGCTCAGAGCCCCATCCAACCTGGCCTTGAACACATCCAGTGATGGGACATCCATAGCCTCTCTGGACAACCTGCTCCCATGTCTCACCACCCTCACAATGAAGAATTTCTTCCCAATATCTGATCTAAAGCTCCCCTCTGTCAGTTTGATACCGGTACCCTTCATCCTATTCCTCCACTCACTGATGAAAAGGCCTCCCCCAGCTTTCCTGTAGGCCTCTTGAAGTCCTGAAAAGCCATGAGAAGGTCTCTGTGGAGCCTTCTCTTCTCCAGGATGAACACCCCCAACTCTCCCAGCCTGGCCTCCCAGCAGAGGGGTTCCAGCCCCACCAGCCTTGGGTGGCTGTTGCTGGTCTTGCCATATGCCAACATTTGCGTTTGGCCACTTGAAGCACGGTACAGAGCCACAAACGTGGCTGCCTGTACCTTGGTGCCTTCTGCCCTCTACTCCTGCCTGCACTTTGCCCTGGCATCAGGACAGTGCTGATATAGCTCTGCACTCTCTCCAGAGCTCGAGGCTCGCAGGAGGTCACGCTTGGCTTTCCAGGCAATCTGGGCTGTCCCCCTCGAGTGGAAACAAACCAGCCCTGGTGTGGCAGGGACATCACCCAGCTTCGGGCCGGCCTTTCACCGGCTGAGCATGCCCAGCCCTCCAGCATGCGCAGAAGCGGGACCTCAAAGCTGAAAAGCAAATACATCATTTTTCCCTTTGTTTAATTAAATGAGAGATCATGAGTTAATCGCTCCCAAGCGCTTGTTTTCCTGCAGCGCCTGGAATGATAATCCCGAGCTGCCCGGTAGGAGCTGCTTTGGCTGCCGCAGCCGCCTCAACCCCGAGAAGGGCCGGGGGAACAGCGGGAGGCATCTGGAAATGATTCCGCGAGCTCTGTCTGCGGAGCACCACTCCCTGCAAGGCTGTAGGAGCTGGTTTATCCGCAGGCCGCGGAGCCGTCCTGCCTGCCCCAGCAGCTGGGGAGCCCAGCCGGGCTCCAGCTACGCGAGGGATCCCACGGTGGAGGCAGGAAGGAGGCAGCTCGCTTATGGAGGTACAGCCCAGGAGCAAAGCTGGCCTGGGTGGGACCGCAAACGCTTTCCTCCCAAGTGGAACCGGGTGCTTTTCTCCCCGGAAAGCCTGAAACAATAGCCTGAAGAGCAGGTAGAGCCGTTCCTGGTTATCTCCCAGGAAGGTGGTGTGATTCTGGCAGTGGGAATGCCCACCTCTGTAGCTGCACCGCTCAATCATACCTTATTTTAGTGAAAACCTCCCAGGGCAGGCAAGGTGCCGAGGGCAGGCACCCTCCTCCCAGCTTCCCCCGGAGCCTCGGAGCGAGCAGCAGACGGGGGGAGCTGGCACTTGCTCTGGGAAGATTTTTCTCGCTTGAACTCATTGCCGCTGTGATTAGAGCGGCTCAGGAAACAGGGCTGGGAGGGTTCTCCTCCCTGCAGAAACCGAGTGGGAAATCTCAAATTTTGTCAGAAAAACAAGCCTTGTTTTTAGCCAAAGACCTCTTTGAATGGAGAAATGTCTCTTCTTTAAAGGCAAAGCGGCCTGGCTTTCGGCTTTGTGTCAGAGGAGTGGAAAGGCTTCGTGGAAAGCCCAGAGGTCTGTTTTTACTGGAAATGAGGTTTCTCACGTCAGCCGAGAGCTGAGCAGCCCCAGCCAGCAGCCGGTGCTGGCGGAGGGACCGGCTAAGCCAGCGCTGCGCAGCCCCTGCTGTGTGCTCCTTTTCCCCCAGTCCCAACACCTGGCTGGGGGCCAGGGGCAGGCACTGCGATCCTTGGAGCTCTGCCTTTTCCCAGTTTCACTGTTATTTCAACTTTCCAGTTCTGGGGTGTGGAAGGGTTGGGTCATCTCTTCCCCTCACCTTTGCAGATTCAGGTCTCCTCTGTCCTGCCTTCACATTGTTGGTACCTGGGCAAGAGGGGAGAAAGAGGGTGCATGGAGGATGTGGCCAAGCCAGGCTCCGGGCAGCTGGCAGAAGGAGGACAAAGTTGTGGGAGATGCTGGCAAGGCCTCCCTGCTGAGCAGGAGCCGAGACGCTCAGTGAGTCAGAGCTGGGCGGACCGTGGGCACCGCTTGCCGG
The DNA here is from genome assembly GCA_025331215.1 of Actenoides lindsayi. NCBI lineage: Eukaryota > Metazoa > Chordata > Aves > Coraciiformes > Alcedinidae > Actenoides > Actenoides lindsayi. The sequence continues at coordinate 7,189 of WTSP01011847.1, read as the reverse complement.
GCTCGCAGCCTCTCGGGCTCTGCTCCACCGCCCAGCAATGCTCCTCATCCTGCCAAGCTGGGGCAAGTGCTGGATTTAACAGGGGCACGTTGGGATGTGTAGTTCCATTCTTTGGCTGTGCAGATGGGGGTCTGGTTTTTTCGGAGCAGAGCTGTAGATCCTTTAGCTGTATTCCTTCTGCAAGATGATTCTCAGCGTATTACATAGAATCACAGAATTGATTTTGGGTTGGAGGGAACCTTAAAGGTCATCTAGTCCAACCCCCCTGCAGTGAACAGGGACATACTCAACTAGAGCAGGTTGCTCAGAGCTGCATCCAACCTGGCCTTGAACACTTCTAGGGATGGAGCATCTACAACGTCTCTGAGAAACCTCTGTCAATGTCTTTCCACCCTCACAATGAAGAATTTCTTCCTAATTATCTAAGCAAAATCTACCCTCTTCCAGTTTGAAACTGTTACCCCTCATCCTATCCCTACACTCCCTGATGAAGAGCCCTCCCCAGCTTTCCTGTAGGCCCCATTTAAGTACTGGAAGATTGCTATGAGGTCTCCCCTATACAGGCCTGTCCAGCCCAGTAGAAAGGAGCACTATCATAAGTCATGGGTTAATTAAACAGTCTGGTTTCACCATACTGATGGTTTTCAGGGGTCTTCAGACAGCATCTGCGCTGTCAGCAGGGAAGATCCGTGCCTCTTCATGTTCTCCTTGACCAAGACTCAGCATTTTGTAGACAAAATTCTTGAGTAAGATGCTGACTTCCTAGCAAGGTGCTTGGGTGAGCTGTAGGGAAAATGCTGCCAAGGCTTGGTGGACCCAGGTGAGTCCAGCAGTGTTGCACCAACTCATGTTGTCCACTTCAGGAGTAGAGGTGTCCCCTGAGCAGGGCTGTAACTGATCCTGGGCTCCTCTTCCTGCCACCTGCTTGTCAGTCCTGGCTTGGGACTTCTGCCCAAGCACTCATAACCTCATCTCTCCCTGACTCCTGGTTCCTGCTGCAGCTTGTGGTGGGGAGAAGGGCTCTTAGAGCAGAGCAGCAGAGCTTTGACACAGTGGTCTTTGGTGCTCTCTTCATTGCACAGCATCTGTGACAGCTCACTCCACGTTGCTCCTTTCTGCACCTGGCCAGACCCAAGCCCTCTGCCAGCAGTGAAATCCTCCTGGGCTCTCCCTGGTCCCCTGCCCTGCCAGGGGGCTGTGATAGGCTGTTCCCATCACACTGCTTGGCCTGGGGATCCCATCCCATCCCATCCCATCCCATCCCATCCCCACCCCTCCCATCCCATCCCATCGTGCTGCTTTTCTCTTCCCTTGCTGTGCTGCAGCCCCTGCACTGGCAGCTGGCTCCCAGCTGAGGAGCAGTGAAAGCCAGTATGGCCGGACGTGACCTTAACCTGGGCTTTATTTAGCGCCTTGATTTATAGAAGAGTTATTTTAAAAGCGTGTTCCTCTTTTGGGAGGTGTGGTGAGCATGTGGTGGAGCGGTGACACTGAGCTGCAGTTCATAGGTCCTCCTGTGCTGTTGACAAAGAAGCGTTTGAGTCCCAGGACACATTTTGCTGGGGGAGATGCTCTCTGGCTTGGTTGGAAAGTGCTTCTGTTGGCCTTTGTGCTGTGTGGACGAAAAGGAGCAAGTGGCTGGGAGTTTTCCCATGGGGGGGATGTGGCAATGCTGGGAAGCATGAAATCTGTGATCCCTGGAGGAGGCTCCTTTCTCCAGGAGGCTCCTGTGCTGGGCTCTGCGAGCTCCTGGGGATTCATGTGGGCTGGCTGAAGTGCGAGTGTGCCAGGGCAGGAATGCCCTCTCCTTGGATCCTTCCTCCATTCAGCTTGTTCTCCTTCTCATCCTGGGTCACAGAGCTTTCTCCGTGTGCCTGCTGGGGGTCACATCACCTCCTTGAGCTGAGGAATGTGGTTGGTACGTTTGGTGAGCTCTAGGTTTCAGGTTTCTCTGGAGAGCAGGGTGCTATCCCCTTTTCTTGCTGTCTTGAGCTGCTTCGTGTGAGTTCCAAACTCCTGCCTCCAAACCACGGCTCCTCCATGGGACTGACAGCAGGTTAGATGTGCGAGGCTGCCCAGCTGCACTCCGGTGTTAAACGGGACCATGTGGCCGCTTGCAGCCCTCTCCTCAGGCCTCTCTGCAATCTAGAAGTTAATTAGTACAAATAAGCAGCCCCATCCCTAGGGTTGTGTGATGGCTTAATGAGGCCATGAGGGGAGGCGAACCTGCTGCTGTTGCAGGCTCCAAGCTCTGCCACGTTTCACCCACTGCGTTTCAAGGTGACTTCTGAGGCTCTGCCACCTTTCACCCTCTGCCCAGGCAGGACCCATCCCTGGGTGACCACCCTGGGTGGCTGGGAGCACTGAAAAGTGGGGTTGCTTCCACATTCACCTGCAGCACACAGAGACTGTGTCCATCCTTGTTCTGTAGCTGCCCAGAGAGGCTGGTGCTACCATCACATTCACCATCATGGGAACTGCTCCTTGTTTGGGGCTTTTCATGTGGAATTAGCAGAGAGATTGGTGAGAACATCTCCTCTTTCTGGAGGAACATCTCCTCTTTCTTTTCTTTTCCGAGTGGGAAGGGTTGACACCTTCTCTGAGTCCCTTCAAAGCCTGCACAGCTATCGTGGCTTCGTGGTACAGTTGAGCCAGAGATAAAGCCTCTCTGCTGAGGAGCACACTGTGAGCACCGAGCTCCGCAATGGCTGCAGGCTATGGTGATTCTGGATTTTACTAGAGGAAGGATAATATATGACTTGGTTTATTTTAACCTTATAAAGGATTCTTGATTTGGTGCCAGCGTTAATAATTGTCCTGCGAAGGCTTTGCTAAGGCAGCAGGAATGGTGTGAGAACCTTAGAGTGATGCACTGACTCGTGCAAATATTTTGACTTGTTTTGTCTGCGATAGTAAACTTAACCCATTTCATTTGAGGGGGGGGTGTGGATACCCAAAAGCATTTTGTTTAAGCTGGGAAAGAGGTGTGGGGGTAGAAGACAGCACAGAAACATCCCCCCCCCCCCAGCTGCTTTTGACTGAGATTTTGGACCTGTGGAGTGTGGAGGGTCCGTGGGAAATTGTTGTCAACTGCTACCAGCAGTAACTCTGCTGTGATAGTGCCCAAGTGCTTGGCTGGGCTCCCTGTGGGAAATCACCTGTGTCAAGGCCAGTTTGATCTGACAAGAGCACGGGTGCTTGCTGGGACCAGATTGGTGTCAGCAGAGGTTCCTGGACCTGCACTTGCCTTCAGTTGGCCATGCTTGGCCTCTCTCTGTCACTTCACAAGAGTGCAGGCGAGGAATGATGTGTAATGTTTAGTGCATTATGTCAATATTTAGCATTATTAGGGGATGTCTAATTCTGAGAGGCTTTGAGTTGGGCTTGATACCCGTTTCCTTACCCTACAGCCCCCTCCAGGCCATTTTTAGCAGGTCCAGGATACCACATAAAGGGAACATTTCTTCATTAGGCTGCCCTTTTGGGTCTGGACAGCTCATCCCCCAGTTCCCATCAGTCTACTTTCTCTGCTTATATTTCCTGAACTCTGCTGAGTCCTCCCCTGACACCCTGTGTGGGGGTGGTCTTGATCAGAACTGTGCAGAGAGCTACAGGCTGTCAGCTCTTGGCAGTTTTCTCTTGACCGGAAGGTCAAGAGAGGAGAACAGCCTGAGAAGGTTGGGGTTGTTCAGCCTGGAGAAGAGTAGGTTCCAGGGAGACCTTCTTGTGGCCTTCCAGTATCTGAAGGGGGCCTACAGGAAAGCTGGGGAGGGTCTTTTTACAAGGGCTTGTTGTGGCAGGACAAGGAGTAACAGCTTCAAACTGGAAGAGGGGAGATTTAGACTAGAAGTGAGGAAGTAGTTCTTCACTGTGAGAGTGGTGAGGCACTGGCACAGGTTGCCCGGGGAAGCTGTGAATTCTCCATCAGTAGATGTGATCAGGACCAGGCTGGATGGGGCTCTGAGCAACCTGGTCTAGTGGGAGGTGTCCCAGCCCATGGCAGGGGGGTTGGAACTAGGTGATCTTTAAAGGTGCTTTTCTGAGTGGAAGAAAGCTTGTTTAAACCAGCCCTCTCCTCCCATGGAGGAATGGGGTGAAATGCTCAGTCCTAGCATTCCACGCTTGGAAGTCTGCACATGAGGCCTCCTCCGTTTTGAGTCCTGAGGGAAAAATATGAAAAATAGCTCTTTAATCGAGTTGCATTGACCTTGAGGGGTATTGCAGGAGGCAGCTGGTCTCTTGGAATGCTTTAGGAGCCTGCTGCCATTGAGCCTTGCTCATTGGCAGCATCAGGGGAAGCAGCAGTAACGCAGCGGTGCCGGGTCACGGACAGCGAGTGGCTTTCCTGCCAGCAGGGATGGTGGAGACATCGCCTGGGGGTCCTCATCTCCCCTGTGTGACCCCACAGGCTCTCCTACAAGAAGGCTCTGCAACAGAGCTGGGGTTTATATTGTGCTTAAAAAGGGGGGAATTTAAAGATTGTTGAGTGGCGAGAGATGGGGAGGCTCGTGCGAGGAGCATCATCTCTGCTCTGGCTGTGGCTCGGTTCAGGCTCGCTCCGAGGCTGTCGTGTTTTCTCAGGCCAGTGGAGGTACCTGGAGCGAGGGACGTGTGCTCCTTGGGAGTGGGAGAAGCGAAACGCTTTGCTTCCTCCTGATCCCTTCATGCTGCTGTTCCCTGGTGGTGACGTAAGCTCTTGTGGCACCGCTTCGTTGAAGGTTCTCTCCTGGTCTCGCTGTGGCACTGAGGTATGTTTGCAGGCATGTCCGTGCAGCTCTTCCTGTTCTGCAGGAGGCTGCAGGGCTTCTGGGCCAGCGGCTGAAAGGCTTTTCTTGTCTCTAGTGAAGGGAGGTGGATTTAGATCAGATGAGGATCAGGCCAGACACCTGAGTAAACTTTCAGTTGGTTTTGTAGCAAAACTCACTCCCAGTGGCTGTAACCTTGCCAGAGAGGTCCTTTCTAAACCTGAAAGGAAAGGAGGGATTCTGATCCTCTCTCCAGATGTGTACAGGGTTGGGGTTTTTTAATTATTATCTTTTTTTGGCAAGCTCTCTTGATTGACACCCATGAGATAGATCAGAATTTGTCCTCTAGTGCTGGAATTTACCCTGACCCCACAGGCAGGCTCTGGCTGGCAGTTTTGCTTCCACTGAGTGAAGGTGGAAGTGGGGAAGCCACTGCCTCTGGTCCGTGGGCATGAAACTGGCATCCTACGTATCAATGCCATGCTCGGGCACCAAAGGCCGCGCAGCTCACCCGCACTCTGCGGATCCTGTTGTGAGGCATCTCTCACTGCAGAAAATTCCCGGCTTCCAGAGCGAGCTTTTCATAAGAGGCAAACGGCTTTGAATAACGAGGAATTACACTGGTGGGTGGCTTTCCCCAGTACCAAACGTCTCGCCCTGTGCAGGGACGTAAGAGCACAGCAGGCTGAGGAGCTTCAGCCCAACTGTTGCCCCTGCAACTCCCCTCAGCCCGTGGAGAAGCAGTAACACCGGCGGTAACGGACCCGAGTGCTGGCCAGCATCTCCAGCCCCGGGTATCTGAAACGCGAGGTGCACGGATCCGGCCACCCCATGATGCTCTCTCTCGCTCGCACGCACTCACGTGCTGCCGTAATGGTTTAATAGCAGCCCCACCCAGCGCAGCCAGGAGAAGGACTTGCTGCGTAAGCAAAAGCTGGGAAACCTCGCCGCTGCGCACAGCGCTCTGCGAGCGCTCCCCTCGCCTTTTGGGAGGGCTTTGCCATGTTTACCTGGAATCGCCGGTGCCAAAAGAATCTCAGAAGGAGGGCAGAGCGCTCCTTTTGAGCTCCCCTCCTCCCGCGCTCGGAGATGGCTGCGCTCCCGGGCGCAGGGCTCGTCAGGGCACCGGGGCGTACGGTGCCGTGGTACCACTAACGCTTTCTCTCTTGGCAGGACTCGGAGTCGCTGGACGGTTGCATTCAGAGTACGTTATCGGCGCTCTACCCGCCGTTTGAGGCTACCGCAGCCACTGTTCTGTGCCAAGTTTTTGATGTGGTGGAGAAGACGTACCGTGGGGATGGACTGCGCTACCTCATAGACTTCCTGATTCCAGCCAAGCACATCCTGCAGTGCATTCAGCAGGATGCCTGTGTGAGTACATCACGCTCTCTAAGGCCTGCGAAGGCTTTCTTGGAGAGCTTTCTTTCTGCTCCCGTATGTAAAACGGCTGGCAAAAAGCGGTTGCGTGCGTGGGGCAGCCTAGGTGGGAGGGCGGGCGGGCAATTAGGAAACAGTTGAGAAATTGTTATTGCAGCTTAACTGTGCAGAGATCAGATGTGGAGCGGTGCCCTCGCCTTCCATCACCAGCAACACCGAGCAGGAGGTTTTAAGGGAGTCAGAGGAAGAGGTTTAGCGAAGCATTTGCTGGAGATGGCTGACTCAGGTGGCTTCTAACCCCTGGCCCCGTGGATGAAGCTGTCGGGTTCCTGCCGCTGGCAGGAGGACACGCGGGACAAAATGGTGCCAGTCGGTGTTTTTCCCAGAACTCCGGCTCCCCTTTGATGGTTGCTGGAACGGTCGCAAGGCTCGGTAGCCCTGAGGAGTCACGTTGCATTTACTGCGAGAACGAGTCCAAGATTAACGTGCTGCTTTACTGTCGGGAGTCTGAAAAGTTAGAAACGAGTCAAATGCCTCCGTCGCAGACTTGGCTTGAAGTTTGCGAGGTGGAAAAAAGAAACCAAACCCAAGCGAGCCCAGCGACCTAAACTAAGGGTTGGCTCTGGCCTTTGTGTCTCTGAACCTGGAGGGTGCGTGCAGCCAGGCTTTCCAGAAAAGCCCTCACGGTGGAGGGAAAAGGGCTTCTGGGAGGAGAAAAAACATCAACTAGAAGGTGGAATAGTCAGTTACGTGTTCGTGTCAAGGTGAAATGCTGGGGGGAGACCCCATCCCACGTGATGGGTCCAGGTCACAGCCCCTGGGAGCTGGCCACCTTGTACCTGCTGTTTGTAGTTCGATGATGCACAGCATGTTTTTCCCCTTTAAAGCCTTCAAGGCTTTTTAGTTGTCACGAACCGGTAGTTACTGGGAGGCGTCTCACGGCCTTCCCCAAACCAAAGGGGGCGAGGTGGCCGCTTCCCCCTCCCTGAGATCTCGGCAGCTCCGGGGCAAGCAGGAAAGCAGCCCGGCTGGCCGGCGGAGCCGCTGCTCCCCCCCAAGGGGGACCT
>WTSP01011846.1:0-65704 GCA_025331215.1 Actenoides lindsayi | reverse complement strand
ATTTCTAATACAAGCCAGGATGCTGTTGGCCTTCTTGGCCACCTGGGCACACTGCTGGCTCATATTCAGCCACTTGTTGACCAATACCCCCAGGTCTCTTTCAGCCGAATGGCTTTCCAGCCACTCTTCCCCAAACCTGTAGCATTTTATGGGGTTGTGACTGAAATGCAGTACCCAGCACTTGGTCTTGTTGAAGCTCATACAGTTGACCTCAGCCTATCTATCCAGCCTGTCCAGATCTCTCTACAGAGCCTTCCTACCCTCAAGCAGATCAACACTCCCACCCAACTTGGTGTCATCTGCAAACTTACTGAGGGTACATTTTATCTCCTCATCAAGATCATTGATAAAGGTGTTATACAGAAGTGGTCCCAATACTGAGGAATGCCACTTCTGACCAGCTGCCAGCTGGATTTAACTCCATTCATCACCACTCTTTGCGCCCACATGCCCAGCCAGTGTTTTACTCAGCAGAGCATATGCCCATCCACATCCATGCTATGAGCAGCCAGGTTTTTCATGAGAATACTGTGGGAAAGAGTATCGAAGGCTTTATGTAAGTCCAGGTAGACAACACCCACAGACTTACCCTCATCCATTAGGCAAGTCATCTTGCCACAGAAGTTCATCAAGCAGGACCTGCCTTTCATAAACCCATGCTGACTGGGCCTGATCGCCTGGTTACCCTGTGTATGGTACATAATGGAACTCAAGATGATCTGGTCCATGACCTTCCCTGGCACCAAGATCAGACTGATAGGTCTGTAGTTCCCTGGATTCTTCTTTCATCCTTTCTTGTAGATGGGGGTCACATTTGCTACCCTCCAGTTCACTGGGACCTTCTTAAGAACAGACTTTCTGCTATTTTAGGCCCTGGACATTCTCTGATGATGGTTGTGACAGTTTTGAACATGCCAGGAAGGCAGTGGCCAGAGCAATAATTTTACTTTACCGGTGTCTTTCTTAAATGCCATCCAAATGCCATAGTGATGAATGGCTTTGAAATATATATTTAAGCTTATAAACTTGCAATTAAAGAGCCTATCTGTTATGTCAGAGGAAGAGAGAAGTCTTAGAAATAAATCATAGAAAGCTTGAACTAGCCACAGGAAGCATTTGGGTGCATTGGCCTGTCTCACTTCTGCCTCTCATATGTGTGGTGGTTCCTGGTGTAACAGAATAGAACATTCCTTTCATCTTCCTTTTGTTGGGGTGTGTTTGTTTTTCTGCCAACCCCGGCTGGTTTTGGTTTGGTTTTTTTGTTTGTTTGTGGTTTGTGGGTTTTTTGTTTGGTTGGTTTTTATTTTGTTTTTCTGGAACTATTCTGTACTTTGTAGAACTCTGACCATATCTTTTTCCTAGCTTTTTTCACCCTCATTTGTCTTCCGGTGGTATCTGACTTGAAGTCAGTGAGGATGCAAAATCTGAAGATTATTGATGTCAAAGTATTAGAGGTTTAGAGTTGAATAGAGATATATGCAAGCTGGAGCACTGCTGGGAAGTGAACTAAACAAGTCAAAACTACTAAATATTGTCTATAGAACACTACTGTCTTGTATGTGGCTATTCCCTTTTTACTTTAAGATTCCCTGCATCAACAGTACAACTCTCACTTTACTTACTATTGCAGGCCACAATGTTACTGCTTGTTTCCATCTCAAACCAATTCAATGGAAGGAAAAAGAGTACAGGCAGGATAGACACACCAGCCTATGTTTCTTAGGTTTCTGTTCAAAGTCATATTGAGGACCATTATTTTGACAAGAACTGGTGCCATTGGGCAGGGTTGCTGCAGTGCTATGGAGCTGGCTTCATTCCGTTGCACTTGTTTGCTGTAGATGGTAACTCTCTGATCTAACGCCTCTGTATTTGTATTGCTCATGCTGCTGGGCTGCCAGGGCCACTTCATAAAGAGCATCTCTTGCAGGAATCTCCACAGAGAGGCTGTGGCACACACAGCTTTATGATAATTAATATCTAGCAGTTTTAGCAACTCACCTGACTGCAATTTGCTCTTTAGGAATGTATTTTTAAATAGGTGTATTTTAAAATAAATGATATCTTCTTTTCTTGCTCTTGATGATTTAGAAGCTTTCTGCACTTTAAACTCTCAAAAGATAGTCTAGCAAGTAGCACCAGCACTTAAATACAGCCTTGACAAGGTACAGAACTCCAGCCTGGAACAGCTGGCTGATAAATTGCAGTGCACACTGATCAGCATGTCATGGTGGAGGATTTACATGGGTGATAGCAAGTGCCAGCCAATTATAAAGCGAATGCATCACTATTTCTGTCTCTTCAACCAGAGCACTATCTGTACAGTAATGTGCTTCTGCAGCCACTAAGCTGTAATTTCCTAGTCGTCTGAAGAAAGATGCAATTACTAATAGGGAGACTGTTTCTGGGGGGAGAAATCTGAGTGTGCTTGGACTTGGGAAGCTGAAAAATTTTAAAATCATGTTCATAGTTCAGCTTCAAGAAATACAGTTTTACCTTTATTAGGAGACAATGTTTTTGCCATTTGTGAGATGGCACAATAACTCGAAGTGGTGACATTGTCTTCCAGATTAAAGAACACGCTTGCTGCTTGTAGAAGAATCTCTGCTTCCATTTCATACGGGAAGCCAAGCATCAGAGAGCATAAGTGTGTGGCAAATGTACAGCAGAGATGTGTTTGTACACAGATGTCAAAGTAGGTGGATAAGGATGGGAAAGATGACTAACAAAAGCTAATCGACAGTGAAACAGAGCTGTGGTTTGTGGATTTTACTCATGATTTTTAGTGTGCACCAATGGATAAAGATTTCTTGCTGTGTGAACTGTTAGTCCTGGCAAAAAAAAAGCACAGTTTCTATAGTTCTTTAGCTGTTGGATCTCCTCAGTAACAGTGCATCTTATTATCTGTAGAATATAATGTTCCACTTCTGATTGTAGGCAAAAGGCAGAGCTCTAATAGTCAGCTCTGATTTTATATTTTGTCTGATAATGAGCCATTGTGTTCTTCAGCCACTCAGCAGTGTAATACTAGTTCTGGATGACTCATGAGCAATGCTAGTTCATTTAGCTAAGTTTACAATGACTTTACGCTGAGCTGGGGCTTTCTAGTCATCAGTAGAACTCCTTTTTGTTGCTGCCTTGTGTACGTGCTGCCACCAAATTTCAGATCGGAACAAATGAAGAGTGGGAGTCTGAAAGAGGGAATGTTTCTGTTTCTGAGAAATTTTCACTGCCTTCTTAAATGATCAATTAGTTAAATTTGTGTTTGTGTTGGTTCTGAAGATTTCCACATATGCTTCTGTTATGTGTATCTATACCAATGATGAGACATAAACTTGTAAGGAAAAAACTAAGCCATATTGTGGCTAGTTCATGGCTGTGGTTAAAGATGATGCTGGGTGGATCTGAATTTATGGAAATACAGCACACTGGTGAGCTCATTGTGGCTGGGGCTTACCAGGCAAGGAGGACAATATGTGTCAATCCACTGAAGCAAACAGAATGAAGGGATGTTCATGAGATACACTGTATTTCTAAATAGGAATCATAATCGACATTTCATTTGACCTTGCTCTCACTTGCCTTCATTTTGAAATCTTTCTGTCACAATGAATGGGAGCTCCCAGTAAAATCCTACTAACTCCCTAACTGGTGATTCACATAAATTTGTTTTAGACCTGCTGATTTTTTGCTTATGCTGTCTTAAGCCTGGATCCATAAGCAATAGGTATACAATGGCAGTGGAGGAGAGACTATCAATGTCATTCAATAGATAAGCATGCTGGCCTCTTACTACTCATAATTTTTATTTTTTTTTATATTTTAAAAATGAGTCACACCACATTGACGCAGTTTATTTGCTCAACTCAGTGTGGTTCAGCTGATATGTCTGATTTTGGTTATGCGTGTGTTGCAATGTCTAATTTAGGGGGGGCAAACATAACACTTGCTTATGTACAGGAAATTATTTGAGTTAATGGTACTATGAAGCCTGATTTGAGCTTCCAGGCATGCCTTCTGACTTCAAGGACTACAAACATTTGCAAACATAATTAATAAAAAATTATTTGGAAGCATAGATGGAGATAAAATTTTCTTCAAATCAGTGTTCCACTTCCATGTTTGTAACTAGACTCTCCTTAAAACTAAGTCCATGGAATTGATATCACATGTCTTGTGGGGCTCCTCAGCAATCCCAAGGGATTGCTTCAGGGCTAGCTAAAAAAAATGTTCTTGCATTATTTACCAATGACTCATTTGTAGCCATCTGCCACTCCTCTTCCTTGAGTAAATGTTGGCAAATATTGTTGCTGCAAAAACAACAGTCAGCTCTGCATCACAGCTTTCTCAGCTACTGGCACAATGGCTTTGCCAGGATAAGGCAAAGAGCTTATCTGGAAGCTGTAAAAACCATCTGGGACTGTCTTTAAAAAAGTCAGTCAGAGTAACCCTCATGCTGTGCCATCTGATGGTGGGAAAATCCTCACTGAGGTCAGGAAACAACAAAGGTCTATCTTCCAGTCATTTAACTTGTGCCAGAGGACCTGATCTGTTTTACCTTAGCTAAGAACAGCCTTCTGGCTTGAAAACAAGATCAAGGGCAGATGATGGTTCTGTGAAATCTGTTGGGTTTCTCATCTCTGGGGGAAACTTTCGGATGCTATTGATGCCTAGTGTTCTTACTTGCTTCAGTACAACCACAAAAGAGAAAAGACCTCTTTTTTTTATATATATATATATATTGCTTTCATGCTGTGACATGAAGTTGTTATCTAATTTCCATACATTCAGCTTCTCCATCATCTTCACTGTAGAATTGTGAAATCCTCTGTGACCCGATGCTGTACATAGATTATTGAAGAAGTGGCATCTTGGTATAGAACAGCAGACAGTGGGTTTTGCCTACTTTTATGAGTCAATATGTTTTTTAAAAACGAGCAGGATATCTTTGCTGCATTCTTACTTAGAAATCAGTGATCCAAAATTATATCTTCATTGATTTTGGCACTTACCAGCATTCCCAAATAAGACATTGCAAGATCCTGTGCTTTTGAGGCTTATTAGTGGACTGGCTCCTTCTGTCTGCTTTCAAGGTAACCTTTCATGTCTGCTACATTTTCAGAACACTTTGAATATACTCCCCAAACCACCAAAGACATTCATCCTGCTCTATTTAACTTCAAAGGCTCTTTAAGTTTCTTCCTCCCGAGCAAGTGAGTTTGTTGTAAGAGAATGATTTGTCTAAATGTATTTCTTTCCCCTACACCAATAATTAGCCAGTGCATATCTAGTACCATGCAATGCAGCATGGAGGTGCCCTGCTACATCTGGGCAGTTTAGCTTGGCTGCTGGAAGCAGGATGATTATATGATTATTTGTATGGCTTAACCTTGGCTAAAGTTCTTAGCTTTGTGTTTGGCTTGGTCAGGCTGAAAGGAGTGTCAGTAGAGGGAAATATTGCCTAGCCAACAAGAGGGAAAAAAAATCCCAAACATTACTCTTTCATATTTTGATGTGTTATTCTGATGGATTCTGGTGGTAGGTATCGGGTCCTAGCAAACTGGCTTTTCAATGAAGAAGAAACCAATGATGTGGAAGTCTGCTACATCCTTCTTGCTACACACAGGCCTAGAAAACAAAGTTTTCTTCTAGGACTTACTTGCACATGAATAAAAAAGGTTCTTAAGAGACAGCAGTGATATTGCTGTGTAGGACATAGACCTAGTTTGTGGAAGTTAGTTCTTCAGAAAATTTACTGAGTGATGTGAAAATTCTGAGAAATAGGCAGAAGATCTTTGAAGCCTGAGTTACAGCCTGCTGGTTGACTACAGGTTGAAAAGTAGGGCTACTGACATGGTGTGAGGAAAAGCCCGTTTAAAACCATGCTCTGCGTGATCTAGAGTGTTGTAGGGTGCAAATCTACAGTAAATACCAATAATCCGTCATATTCAAATAGTAGAGCTGGGAGTTGTATCAAATACTCCTAAACCCTTACGTTATTATGAAAGCATTGAAAGCCTTTGCCTGCTTTCATTGAAAAGGGAAAAGAACACTGGTTCTGGGAGCTTGGAAGATTCCCCAGGACAGAATTAAGATATTCTGGTCTTGTTCCGTGTTCTTGGTACTGTGATGTAGCATGTGAAAGTGAAGTGCAAATGTCAGCAATATTATAACCACTCAGATTTGTCTTCTGTTTGCTTAGGCTTCCCTGTGGATAATCTTTAAAAGAAATGACATCACAAATACAGTTATACTGAGTTCAAGTATGTTAATATTGTGCAAACTTCTGTATCCCTTCTCTTCCCTCCCCTCCCCCCATCATCCTGTAAAATCACAGGCTTTTCTTTGTGATTCATGGGATTTTTTCAATTCCTTCTTTGCTTTGTTTAAGGAAACACCTGAGTCATGATTTATTTTTTTCTCTGCAACCATGAGGGATACAATTTTTCTTGTAAATGAAAGCTTAAATCCCTTGACTGGGCTTCAAGCGCAACACCAATTATTGTTACAAGATCTCATAGCTTTTGTTATCCCACTTTAGAATGAATGGCATTGTTTCTAACTAAGCACATTGTTAAATACCATTGGTGCTTCCTTTAGTGCTAGAAACTCACAGAAAACTGTTCCGCTTATCCTGCAGTACAGGATTCTTGTTGACTAGTCTGCTTGTTTTAAACCAAGCCATATCTGTGATCATGAGAGAGATGCTGAGGTGAAGGAAGACAAGAACTTTGCAGGTTCAAGCTTCATGTCTTTGTATCCAGAGAATGGTAAGTGAAATAGGGAGCTAATTTTAAAGTTATTTTCTATTCTTAACACACCAGCCCCAGCTGAGAAACATAATTGCAGTTAATTCAGTTGCTGTGCCATGATCTTTCCCAGTGTGATAACAGCATTTAGCAGCTTGGTGACACCAAGATAAAGTTATCTTAGGAAGCAATGTGGTTTTATTTGTCAGTATCAGGGATGCAGAAGCACCGTTTGGCCTCTTTGTACACAGATAATAGAAAAATAACACACACATATTTGCTTCAAATCAGCTTCCAACATCAACACTTACCTGTTCTGTAAGCGTGCAGGCTTGCATCATTGCCAGGTCTTAAAGCTGTCATTATTTTCCTTCTGATTCCACTGAGATCAATGTTAGCCAAAGGAAGACTTGAAGGTAGCTTTCACAGTGGGAGCTTGCTTTGATTGTTAGTATTTGCAGTCAGTCATCACACCCTGTACTAAAACCTTGCAGTCTCACATGAGGATGGCTGCTCATGAAATCTAATTCCTCATTCTTTTTTGTTTATATAGGTTTTAGTTTGGTTCTTAATTTGGAAAGTGTAGATAATGGCTAACTGGAGTGTCAGAATGTTTTCATATGAGCATCTATCTACACAACCAATATGCCATTTTTTAATGCATTAACTGTCCTTACAGATTCCAAATGGAGGCCCATCTCCATGCCCATTTCCTTTGTGTTGGAATTACCTGTTTAATCAGTCTAAATGCCTGGAGAGTTTTATGTCTTCATACACCACTAAGCTTGTTTTCCTTCTGAACATACAAGCAACCATTTAGGTACAGAATACAGGACATTACAATGTTGTTCTCTTGGCTTGGTAGTGCAGCTTTTGCAGCAAATTCAGCTAAGGCATCAATTTTAGGCTATGCTGATGACAATAAATTCCCCATTTAATAGTCGCTATGCTTTGGTGCTTTTTTACATGTCATTTTAATTAATCAGCATAAGTGCTAATGAAACAATGAAGTTGTTTGAGCCATAGGAAGTAACTATCTTCTGCTAAGAAAGATGCAAGAAAGAATAACAGAGCTTACCAGGTGGATGCATAAGTTAATGTGGTTTCCCTGAATTTATGGTTTTCAGCTTTTTTTATTTTGTGCTTTCATTGGCCCTAGGAATGTGTCACAAAAGAAGTAAAACTACCAAAGGCACCACAGTCTTCCACTACGCCTTGAAATGGGAATCCCTCACTAAAGCCGAGAACCTACACAAAATGTAGCCCTTTGTTTCCATCCTGGCTTTGAGAAACAGAGGAGATGAACTGGCTGGCTTTTGCCCTGGTTTTGCATGATGTGCAGAGCTTCCACTCTCGGTGCACATCAGTTTCAGAAGCAAAGCTGGGACCGCAGGCATTTGTCCCTTGGTCAGTGATGGAGCTGCACTAGTGACTGGTGACCAGTTAGCAGTCCACAGGAAGCTAGCAGTGTTGGCGGTTTGCTTCTGGTAGGCTTCACTGGAACGCAAGCACTAATTAGACGTGGAGAGATTTGTTAAATTATATCCCCTTTGCTCACTTGGTCGATGCTCAGAGCATGAATCTTTTAACAGCTACTGACGCTGACTCATGTGCCTATAGCTGATGAGGGAGAAGGTTGTGCATCTGGCATGCTCAAGGTCATGTCTTGGATTCACGTGTTTGTAGGACGATGCAGAGCTGCTAGGCAGCTGCCCAGAAAATGTGCCTTGCTGCCACATCTGCTCCTCCTGAAACACCATGAACAAGGCACAGCGAAGAGCTAAAGGAAAATCCTGGCACTGCAGTACATGAAATGCAGACTCTGTGGCAGAGGTGAGAAAGTGCATAAACTGAGGTCTAATTGAGTAAGTCATATGCTCAGAGCAATGAGATTTGACAGGTCTAAGTGATGAAAGCCCCAGAGGAGCTCTTCAGAGAAAAAGAACTATTGCTACAGCAGTTCAGTTCCTCCTCAGCCTCTTACTAGGGCTGCAGCCTAGCCTTGAAACTACGACCTGCAAATGTTTGTAAAACATAAACTACATGGGACGTTCATACTTATGTATTTTGTCGTGTCCTGAATCTCTTGACTGAGAGTTGTCTTTGTAGGCATTTGCACTCAAATCTCACTGAAGTATATTTTTATCTCGCTACAATCTGGACTTCAGGGTAAGAGGAAGTTGCTAGATTCTGCCTCTGGAACAAGTACTCAGTGTCTGTTGTGAGATTCAATGGGAGCTGCTGGCATTGAGGAGGACAGGGCTGGATATTTGGGCTTGACCAAGAGAAAAAAACCTGTAAAGTCCTGCTGTTTTATTCTCTAGGGCATAATCTAGACAAACAGGATTTGGAAAGGATTTTTTATTTTTTTCTCTCTCTCTGTCTCCTTTTCTTTTTCTTTTCTTTTCTTTTCTTTTTTTTTTTTTTTTTTTTTTCCATGGGACTCTTTAGCATCTGTTGTATGTTTGTTAAAATAGCTGTTTGCAAAATGTAGTGCAACATAAATACCATTTCTGAATTTGGCTCCAGCTGACGGAAGACATATGCAGAGGGGATGGAAAAAAAGATGCATAATGAGAAATCTGACCTTAACTTTCTCCCTTGATGGATGCATGCTCTTTTACCCCACAGAGGCCTACTGATAATAGATTTTTAACACATTTAACTTATATTTTTTAGACATTCAACTTAAATCACCAATGCATTTGAATAAATATGTTTAGCCACTCCTTTACGACTAATGACTGCCATGGTGTTTGATTCCCCAACACCGTGCTGTTAAAGCAATTGCAGGCTAATCTGTTCTACACCTACCTGAGTTTTGTCAGCTCCAAGTAGTCAAGGAAGTCCTGCAGCTTAGTTTTATTCATATCCTGTCACAGAGGCAGAGAAATAGTCCTGCTGCTAGTCTTGTTCAATGATGAAATTGCTCCTGAGTCTCATTAATATAATGAATCAATATGTTCTTCTGAACTGGCATGTTTTACATTCTTAGTTTCTGCTCCCGAGGAAGACATTACTATTTAGGAATCAAATCTACCCAGCAAAGCAAAATGAAGTGATTTTACCCCCTCTTTATATACTTTTCTAGCTAAGGAATATTCTAAGCAGCCTTCTAAATTATTCAAAACTCTGTAGCCTGTGGAATTTTCAATCTGTTGGAAACAGCTGAAAAATAAAACCCACATGCTCCACTGGCTCTGCAGACACGAGTCTGCATTTTAAACCAGAGCTGCTGCATACACTGTAGCTTGTGCCTGTATCGTTTGGTGTTGACATCTGCATTATGATGAGAGGAATTATTCAAAGCTGAATTACTATTCAGGGTGGTAGTGTGAAACAATGAAAATGAGATTGCTAGAGGGAAAAATATATGCAACAGTTTGCATAGCAAGGAAAGAAAATCGGGTTCATTTGCTGAAGCACTGCTTTCCTCTTCAGCAGAGTTTAACCCCTTTACAACAGCTAAAATAAAGCTGTGACATGTTCCATGGCAAAATACTAGTGTTTTCTGTATGCTTTTTTAACTGACATAGTTATAGTGCTTATGGACCTAATCTGAAGATGTCCTGTAGGGTAATAAATACATGGTTTAAACACAGGTCTACGCCTTGCTGGAACAGCGAGAATGATTTGCATCAAAAAGTAAAATATGATCAAAAATCACCACATTTCCTCTTATTAAGATGTGAACGCACCCAGTTGTTTGGAGTTTTGTTGTTGTTTTGTTTTGTTTTTTCATATGTAAAAACTTCTTCAACGAATGCATTTCGATCCTTAGTGAACTGGGCCTGTGCTCTGTGAATACTCTGAACACAGCATTAGAACTAGCAGTTGGTTTCCATAGGTCTGTTCTAGCCTATACCTGCTCTAGAAGTAGGGTCTCAGCATTTTCCAGATACCCAACCATTCAGAGGTCCTAATAAAACATTTGAAAAGTCATCCTTGCCTTGTACCCTGCCTCTGCAGAGCTTCAGGAAAAGAAACATCCATAGATTATAGAATCCTTCCTACACGTAAAAGTTATCTACAGTAGCCATAAAGAGCTTTTCTGTAAATCACCAGAAATCCAGGTTTGCATGACACGACCTGCTATTTGGAGTACATTGGTGTTTTACAGCATTTTGGCAGAGCAGTTTTTGCACCCATTCTTGAAAGATTTGTGTCAAAATGTAGCTCTAGCTTAATCTGCTGCCTCTGAGATCCTCCTCCTGTTTCTTATATTGTCTGTCCGGTTATTTTACTAAGTGGCTTCAATATCTCTGGGGAGAGTGATAGCATTCCCATTTAATTTCTTAACCTCTTGAACTGTATGCCAGACCAAATGCTGGCATATGGGCAAACTTGTGCTGTATGCTAAATAAGCAATAGACACTTGCCTTTCTCCTTGCAGGCTGTTTGCTCACCAGCAGATTAGCTTTGCTTACCTGTCTTTTAATTGGTGACAATAACAGCTTTTATGTGTGATTACAGGAGCTCATAAAACTCCTTATTGACCAAAGGGATGATTCTAAGGAAAAAATGAAGAACTGGAAATTCAAATTTAAGACCTAAGACAAATTGACTGATTCTTTTAGGTCTGGCTTTACATTTATTAGTGTTGGCTTTGTTGATTTATTGAGTCTTTATTTAAGCAAACAAATAAACGTATGTTTGCAATAAGGTGGAATATTCTGTTTTCATGTATATGGTAGAAGATATCAGTTCTCTGGGCCCTGTTCAGTGCCCTAGTGATATATGTTGATTGGTGCCCATTGCTGTAGCTTTAATAACCTTCTCACAGGTACTGGAAGACTGCTGTGCAGAGTGCAGCCTGGGCAGTAACAGCAGGAGCTTCTTTATTAACTTGATTCTCCTGCAGGGCCTGGAAATGACAGCTATTTAATCCCTGTCTTTGGAATGAAAGAGTTTTCCTGTGTAATGCCATCTTGAGTTTGTGTAGCATATGTTAATGCAAATGCATCTTGTTGAGGAAATTAATTACTTGACTGTTACCTTTCATTTAATTTGTAACTGAATGCTTTAGAAAAAATTTTTCTACACTAAATTGTCTTCATATTTTCAGTCAGAATTTATCCTTTAAGTAAAAAAAAATAAAATCTACTTACTTACACTTGGCATCTGAACAACCAATTTTTGCAAAAGATATCAATCCTAGAATTAATTTTGAAAATTAGTAAATATTATTAAAACTACCTACCTCCTTTTTTACCTTGCTGATTCAACGCTGATTGCCAAAGTTTAATCTCATTTACTTTCAAAACATGTGGCAGAAATTAGAATGAAAGAAATGTGTGATTTGGCATCATTTTAAAACGTAACTGATCCATAAAGAAGATCAATAGTAACTAGAAACTAGGTAAATTTTGTGTGCTGTGCTCCTGTAACATTCTAACAGAATATGTAATAAACCTATCTAAATGTTACAAAACCAGTTTCTAATGGGGGGGTAGGTAAATCCAGAGGAATGCAGAATATCTCAGGCATTCTAACTGATATCCTATTAGTTTGACATCTGCAGAATGAGATGAAGTAAGTGTTCAGGTTTGATCTCGAAAAGTAGCATTTGTTTCTTTAAGCAATATTGAGTTCTGTTCATATGTCAAGGACAAAAGAATCTTTAAAGTGCTCTTTAATGAAATGATGAATTAGGATTTTTTTTTATCTTTGCCATATATTTCCTATTTTTCTTACAGCAATGTATTTAAAAAAATTAGTAGAAAGGTAAATTTAATAGATTAGGACCTGAAAAACTTTATTGACCTTACAATGTAAGTTTTCCAGTCACAGGTATTTTAACAGCATCATGTAGCCCAGCTCCAGGATTATAAGGATTCATAATGTTCAGATCATGGGCTTCATAAAATTTGGCAACAAATGCTAGCACAGATCGGACACCTGCAACAAAGGGGTGTGCAGACTTATTTGTTACATACATGCAAGTACTTTCTGGCTGGATGGTCTGTTAATCTTTGTGTTACACCTATTTTGATATTGTGATGCCTTTTTTACTTTCAAAACGGGACAACTTTTTGAACAAATTGCTAAGATTTGTCTTTTTAGTTTTGCATTGATGCCTGAACATGTCAGATGTCAGACATTAAGACCCATGAAAAATAAATTATAAGAAGACTTTTACCTTTTACCTGAGTGTGTCTGCATTGCCACCAGAAAAGTTAATGCAAAAAAAAACCAACATCAAAACCCAGGACTGAGTTCCCCAAGCACTTGTAGGAACTTCATGGGTGTCGTCTTGAAGTTAAAACTTTCAGCATCCAAAATCCAAGAAATTAAACCAATTGAAAGCAAACCAATTCAAATCACGTTGTTGTAACTCAGGTACAACAAAAGTACTTGTCTGCGTTTGTGCGTAGCATGTAAAGGACGTGCTCTGGAGAAAACTGGCCCAGTGTTACTGCTGGGAACGCCTTGGTCCGTTGCTTGGTATTCCACCTCTACCTCAGCAGTATCTCCGCCCGGGGAGCAGAAACACTTTGCAGCTTGAGCTGGCTCATACCTAGCAGAGGCCACACGACCAGAGGTTAATATTTTCATAATAACATGAAAAAATTATATTTTCATAAACGGGAGTTACAGCTTCGGACCACTACGGCTGCCTGGGGTGTGCCGGGGGAAAGGCACCTTCCCCTCCCCGTGGGTTTTGTAGGACACCGAGCAGGCCCGGCCGGCCTGCCCCAGCCTGGGCCGCACGGCTCCGGCCCCGCAGGCCCAGCCCGCCGGGGCCTTCCCTTGGCCGCCGCCCGGGGCTGCCCCGGCCCCGCCGCTGCCGAGCGCCGGTAGGGGCGGAGCGGGTGCTCCCAGCAAATGCTCTCCACTGGCAGCGGTTGGCGGGCACGCTGTAATCAGCTAGCGCTTTAGAGCGGCTCAAGGGAAGCTCGCTGTAATCGCTCCCACTTAAAACAATTATACCTGTTAGTCTTCTTAGGCAAGATTTAGTATCGTGTTTGCGCGTATTTCATGTGCCGGGTTATCTTTGCCTGTGCTATTTTAGTCGAACTCACGCATTGTTGGATGAAAACGGTAATGTACGTTATTGTGCTTCGGCAGTTTCTTCTCAAACACTTTCCCCGCTGTTTCCATGCCTTCCCATGAGAGTGACATGACATAACCGGCCTTTTTTTCTGTTCGCGAAGGCTTTGTTGAGACAAGGGATTCTCATAAGGGCGGCATTCAGCCTCCTCTGCTGCTGTGAAGTGTGCTGGCACTGCCTGTCATTAGGTAGATCACGAAGATGCAAGATTATAAATGTCAATAAGGAATCACAGTCTTGTTTGGCAGGGTTTATCCCTTGCTCATTTCTTCATAAGTGCTGAGGTGGAAAGGGAGCAAAAGTTATGCTATAAATAAACCCACTTCCTTGTGATTTACATGCATAGGTTCAGTAAATTGTCTGTGAATTGGCTGCCAGCGGCAGCACCTCCTTTCCTGAGGCTGCTTCCCCATCTAGTGGCCTTTCTCTGCACTGGGTACCTTGAGGGGAAGCGCTACGCTCTCTCCTGACAGCCTGGCTGACCGAGTGCAGGCACGTAACTTAAAAATAGCTTTGAATAGAAAGCAAGCGCGACCCATCAAATTTGAGGTATCTAGGACAATCAATGAAAGACGTAATTACTTTTTCTTCAGAGGATCATACAAGTTTTAGTAGAAAATAATGTCTTTTAAAGACAGGGAAGCTGCCCTATCTGCTGGGGAGCTTTGTAGGTGTGAGGTAATTTCCCACAAAACGAGTGATGAAGTTGGCCCAAAAAGTAGGACAAAATCTGGATATAAGAATTCAAATTCTCTTGTACGTTATTCAGTAATAAGAGTTTCTTTTGGAGGATGGGGGCTTTCCTCAGTGCTGTTTTTACCTTCTCCCTTTAAAACATTATTTCTCTGATAGTTCACAAATTGCTCTGATTGCCCATATCTTTGATCTGAGGGCTTTTTAATTTCATTTCTGTTGCTGAAGTGGTATAAAGACTGTCTTGATGTATCTTCATTCTCATAACAAGTTTCTGTAACTAAAAATACAAGACTAACAGCTCTGTTTGGCAGTGGTTTTGTTTAATAAGAAAAAATGAGCTGTTGGCTTCCGTGCAGTGATACCAACAACACGGCTGGGTTAGTGGTAGCCTTCTAAGAAAGCTCATACAGCAATGCTCATTGGCATTTGAGTAGCCCACAGACTATAATTTTATTTCTAGTGGGTGGACAAATGTAAGAGATACTCGGCAAAAAAATAAAAAAACCCCAGTAATTACATAGCACCTGATCTTGATTGTCCCTGTAGAAACTAAGATATACCAGCAGATATATCTACCTTCTCAGATTGTTGGATTCAAGAGCTCAGATGCTGGAGAGTTGCAAGATCCTCTGATGTTAAGTCAGTGAAATACATCTCATATATATGCGTGTGTATATCATATATATGTGTGTATACATGTACAAACTTCAGCCTTTGTCCTTGATGGCTGGTAGGAAAAAATGTAGCAGAAAAGCTCACATATTTGTGAAATTCAGATTTCGTTACCACACAGTTTTTGTAACTGTAAAATTGTCAAACAGGGAAAGACGATTAACTTAGTTCAATACAGTCAAAAATATATAAAACCAATGTAGTGAAAGCTATAAAATGTCATTATACCTGTATATTTGTCTCATTTCTGATACCAAGTCTATCAGCATCAATGCCAGCATAGATATGTACAGTCTGGCACTTCAGTCTGGTATATTTTCTTTGAGATACTGTACCTAGTTCCTGAGAGGTATTTAAACATTGCTGCCTCCTGACAATTCTGCAACTCAATGCTGCAATTAATAATAATGGTTTTTGTTATTATTACAAGTCTATTGCTTTAAAAGACTGATGACATAGATCACAGTCAGGCATCAAACTTTATTTTTAAGCTTTGCAATTCAAAGCAGTCATGAGCTAGCAGCCTTGGGAGGGTGGAATCTGCTGTCTCTTTACCTCCTTCCCACCATTTGTCAGCTTACGTGTTTGACAGCTTTGTTGCCTCTGAACAGTCAGTACTTTTCCTGTACATGTGATTGCTTCATGCTTCAGTAGGACGTATGTGTATTTTAAGACTAGAATAGGACTGTAAAAATTGTTCCAAAATGTTTAGAGCAAAGCTAGTAGATTGTACCATTTCCCCCAAAATGTTCTAAAAGCCTCTTGACTATAGTTATAAGGGTGAGTTGAGCTGACCATCCTAAAACATTTCCATAGTCTGGTTTTGGCTACAGAACATGATAAATTTCTTTGATTTGCCTCCCCAGGTAGCAAACAGAAAAGCTCTTGATACTGTGTGTGTCTTAAGCACATTGTAAAGAAAGTATACCGTTGGTGTAAGACAGAAGTATCCTTCGATGCCAAAAGTTTTAATACATAGGATAAACCTACTTGCAATTATTTTAGAGGAAATTGGGTTGTTCTGGAAAAAAGATTTTAAATTTATCTGTTATGTCTAGTTTGAAATGAAATTAGCCATTTCTTGCTCTTAAAGGTGATACATAAACTCTGATATCTGTGATCAAATACACTTGATCCCAATGCAAGGTGTCTAAGGAAAATGAAACAGCCAAGCTTAGATTCAGTCCCTCCAGTGAACTTTTACAAAACTGAGTAATTTAAATATTTCTGTTGTGCCCAGTCTTCACTCAAAGAGAATTTGTACCCCATGTTTTCGAGGGATTCTTGCACCTGTTTCTCCTTCTGTGCCCCATTTGGGATTCAAAAGCCAAATCAAACACCCAAACAAGGCTGCCTAGGACATATTCTGGGAAGAATCACAATTGTAAAATGACAGCTAAGATACTTCCAGAAATAAAGCAGAGGCTGTTAACCACGTAAGGAGACAAAAATGTCTTCCCACTTGAGTGATGACACTTGAATTCTGTCGCTGATGTAAGTCTGATAGTTCCTCGCATTTTTCTGGAAGATTATTAGTCAGAATCATCAGAAACGAATCAATTAATTTTTGAATAGCAGCTACTTCAAGCTGCTTGCTGTCCTGCAATGTTGGCTCAGGTTATAGCTGGCACGTTCTAAAGCAAAATACAACTGAGAAGGTCAAGGGTACCTGTTCAAGGAAGTTAAGGTGGCTGATGCCGCTGTTTTAATAAACAGCACAGAAGCACGTTGAAAAATAAAAAAGTTCCCCAACCACACCAATCTGCAATGTGTCAGACTTTGCAGGTGCATTTGAAGATGAAGGAGTTGGAATATTAGTGAAGATTTTTTTACCGTGGGTGCTGATGTGCTGTAGTAATGCCAAGGACATGCTGTGATCTTCATGGAACAGCTGCAGTTCCAACAGCTGTAGTGATGGCCTGATTTATGTCACTTGGGGATTGTCGTAGTCTGACGCCAGCCCCCAACCAAGCACCATGCGGCCGCTTGCTCACTTCTCCCCCTGCCCCATTGGGATGGGGAGGAGAATAAAAAACAAGTAAAACTCATGTGTTGGGATAAGAACAGTTTAATAATTTAAATAAAAATAAAATGTAGTAATAATAATTGTTAAGAAAAGGAAAATAACAAAAAGAGAGTGAAATAAATGCCAAGAAAGAGCAGTGATGTGCAGTACAATTGCTCACCACTTGCTGACCGATGCTCAGCCAGTCCCCAGGCAGTGACCCTTTCCCCCAGCCAACTCCCTCCAGTTCATATACTGCCCATGACATTCTGTGGTATGGAATATCCCTTTGTCTAGTTCAGGTCAGCTGTCCATTGTCCTGGCAATGCTGCCTCCCAGCTTCTTGTGCATCTGCCTGCTGGCAGAGCGAGGGAACCTGAAAAAGTCTGTGATTTAAGATAAGTGCTACTAAGCCAGACCAGTGTGCTGTCAGTGTTACTCTCATACTAAATCCA
The DNA here is from genome assembly GCA_025331215.1 of Actenoides lindsayi. Taxonomy (NCBI): domain Eukaryota; kingdom Metazoa; phylum Chordata; class Aves; order Coraciiformes; family Alcedinidae; genus Actenoides; species Actenoides lindsayi. The sequence goes on along the minus strand of WTSP01011846.1, from coordinate 48,079 downwards.
AAACGCATCACCGTACCAGCTACTAGGAAGAGAACTGACTGTATCCCAGCTGAAACCAGGACGTGAATGTTTTGTTTTAACTTAGGCTAAAGTTTTGTGCCACAAGACAAGAAAATTTAGGGAAGAATTAGTAAGTTGTGATTCTTAAATTACTGCTGCTGAAGTTCTGAATATAATGCATTTAGAACATCTGAGCTGTGACTGGCAGAGATACTTTGCTTCATATCTAATAAATGATGAAACTCCCTGTGGGTATTTTTTATTTGTAAATATGTCCATCTGTTTTTCTGGAATTATACTGTCACCAAACAGGCATCAGATCCTAAAATGCATAAGCCTGTGACTGGCAAAGTCTGGTGGCTGCCTGTGATTTTCAGCTTCTTTCATGGTTTCCTCCTTAGCACAATACTGTACTGTGAAAGGTTTTATCACACCCAGAGGCCTTCCAGCTTGAAACATACTGAGGTAATTCATGTGTATGATGCCAAGTCATAGCATTACTTATAAAATACTTTCCAGTTATTCAGTAGAGAAATAACATTTTCACTATCCAATGGGGGATAATAATTTTATTCTCTTGCCAGTTGCACATGTTATTCATTGAAAATATTTTGCTCAGTGGGACATGGAAGCAATTAATTTTATTCTAGTTTTGTCTGGAATATTATTTTTATAAGAGTCACTGAAAAGTTTGCTCAAAACTTTTTTATAGTTATTAATCTACCATTAAGAGGTTTGCCTTTAATTGTTAATTCATAAATCCAGTCCTTTTTCTCTCACAGGAGCCTTTTTTTAAAGCCACTTTTTAAAAAGATAGTTAAATTGTGTAATACTACTTCTAAATTTCCCTGTGGTATCTGAGTCACTAAGCATGTTCATTTATTTCGTCATAAAAGAGGGAACCTGAGATTAGGTGATTTCTCAAAATCTCTTCCAGTTTCATTGCAAAAGCCCCAAACAACTGATCCTTGAGATCTCTTCCAACCTGGTGTCCTATGATTCTATGATCATTATCGTTGTGTTCTCATCAAGGAGAATGATGCTCAAAACAAGACACTGCTGAGTGTCTGCCTAATCTTTGGGTTTATAAACTGTGCGCTGATGTATGTGTCAGTAGGTTTACATTCTTTTACCCAACACAGTTTGTGGTCAGCTATGCCTTCTGGATCTGCTTTAACATCAGTTGTCACTCACCTACGTCCGTGCATTTGGTTATTCCTGTTTGTCCTTATTAGCTTGCTCATTTCTGGTAACTCTGGTTTGCTAAGCTCCCTCTGAATTCTGTTTGGATGCTGGTATGCTTGCAGTCCTTCCCAGCTTTGAATAGAGTTAGTGTAACCTACCAGACAGATGCAGCCTGAATCTGAATGAGTCAATTAGTTGGCTGTAGCTATGGAACAGGACACAGTAACTGAGCACAATGCTCACGTGGGTCTGCATATGTTTTCACGCTTGACTTTTGGGACTGCATCTCATTTGATTGTTCATTAGTTACATGGCACTTGGTCCATAAATTTCTTGCATTTTCACTTCTCGATGTTCCACTTTCTTCACTTTGCAAAAGGTTAAACAACACAGCCCAAATCCTGCTCAGATTGCCCTTTTGTATAATGGCATGGGATGTGATGGATTTGGAATGGGTATGCCAGACCAAGTTTGAACCCAGATTTGCTCTTTAATGAATTTACACTGTTTCAAGTACATCGCTTAATTCTTTTTTTTTTTTTTTTAATTTATTTTAGCTTGAGATGGAGGTATCTGAAACTTTGGATTGCAAGCTGGATGAATGCAGAAAGGTTTGATTTTCTTTTCATGGATAACCTCTGTTCTCATTTGCCCCAAAGTTAAGTCTCAGAGTGAGCCAAAGGCTTGGTGACCAAATAGTCATATTGCTTTTTATTAGTTCAGGTTTCAATATGCACAAACAAAATCCTCCCACGCATGCAATTCCACATGGAAGTGGTTTAACATATGCAAGAGACAGGTGACTATATATCATGTTTCGCCATAATTAGTTTATTTAGAACAGATTTATTTTTAAACGCTTTGAGTCACATTTAGTTTCACTTCCATAAAGAAAGCTTCAGCTATATAAGGTAAAGTGGTCTGTCCATTCAGGATGCATCACTTCCTTGTAAGAGCTGACAGGTTAAACTAGCTTCTTATGCTCTGGACACAACAGATACTGCTTTATCCTCATTGCTTGATGTTTCTTCTATGGAAGTATTGAAGATAAATAAGGACTTGAGTGCATATTAGTTATGGTACTGAGAGTATGATCTCTTCTCTTTGGCTGATGCCCATCTCTCAATTGTTTCTAAATGCTTCTTGGACTCCCATTCTACTCCATTCAGTTGCCTGCCACATATCTGAAATCAAGGAACAGTATGCTTAAGAGCAGATTTATGATATCAATATTTGTCTTGCATGGGTGTCATGTACTGTCTTGCCACCAGATATCTAATATCTTCAAAAAACATCCTCTCTATAGTATTTCTCTTGTCATTCTGCAGTGATGTTTGTCAGCTTCATGCACAGGTCTTTAGGCTGTTTCTCTTCATCCTCACAGCACCACATCCTGGATCATGCTCTGCTCACTCTCTGTGAGGAGGGAAAGAAAATGTTTTCTGTGGATTCTGTTCAGGAAGAGAAGTTTTGCAAAACAGTGCTCTCTTCTGCTGCCCTTCTTCTTCCCAGACTCTGGTAACTATCCAACCAGATGATATTGTAGTTGTGGGGCCAAAGTCATGCAGAGAACATTGAAAGAGAGTACATGAGGTGTTATAGCAGCCAAAGCAGAGATGTACATACACCGTATGTTCATTTAAAGATTTTATTTTGTGGGAGCAATTTATCTAACATTAAGTGAAGAACAAATAACAATGCGCACACAAAACAACATCTGTATTTCCTTTCCATTCAAGATTATCTCTTTGTTCGTACTTTCTCCACAGTTTTCTAAATTTCAAGATGAAGGAGTCCTGGCTTTGTTTGTCACTCCTTTCTGAATCTTCATTATATTCATAATGAGGGGAATAAGTTGAAATTTAAATTATATTGACTTTATTCATAAAAATAGCCCATCGAATTCTATGACAAATGTGCCATTCATTACAACAATAATAACTTGCAATCACCCTGAAGATATTTATATTCTCCACCTGTTGGAAATCTGCAGACTTCAGTATTTTGATAAATGTTTAAATAAAAAAAAATACTGTTGAGCAAGCAGTAGTATCCCAAAAGACATGATTAAAACATGGTATATTTTGGTCTAAAACTTACCTTTTTATCTAAAAGTTACCATTGCTTGCTTTGTGCCCCAAGTATTCTCTGCCAACAGCAGTGGTCAGGCTGTCCTGTTAGTTATTGTCCAGGAAAGCAGTCAGGAGGTGCCTTCCTTCTCTTCTTGTACAGCCTCCAGTCCCACAGTCCCTCACAGGAGATCTCCAACTTGTTCTCCAGAAACAATATTATGTTTACTTCCTGTACAAACTTTAATGAGCAGTCCACAGACAGCACACTTTTGGCAATAACTCTACCACATACAGTGGTAATGGCAACCTCTACTAATACAATTCTGTTTGCAGAGCCCAACCACAAATTGTATTGCCAAACAGTTCACAATCCAGTATTGTCAGTAATCATTTCACAGTTAAGTAGTGCTTGTTGTCTGAGACCAGGACGTCAGCATGTTACTCACAGGACATTCCCATGGTTATCAGCTCTCTCTCCTCCTGACAAATCATATCCAAGCAGATCTGTGGGAGAAAGGAAGAAGTGTCCTATCCATTTTATAGAAGGGTAATTAAAGTATAAAGACATGTGACTTAACAATAACAGATCTGGAAATAGTCCAGGGCTTACATGCTTTAGCCTTAGAGTCTAAAGTACAAGACTTCATTAAGATTCTTATTTCTATCATTCCACCACCAATATGCAAGGTTCATGTGCCTAGACTACAACAAGCCACAAGATGTAGCATGCTTCTCAAAATACCAGTGTGCTTTTTGGAAAGAGAGACTTTATTTATGCATTTTCCCTTGATCTTTGAAAGGATTGCTTCAGTTGAATTTGTACCTGAGCAACTTTGAATTCACAGTTGCCTTGCTGTGAGTGGTCTGCCATGATGAATCTAAAAATGAGTTGAGTTTATCTAGCTCATCTCTATTTCATAAAAAAAAAAAAAAGGAAAAAAAAAAAAGAAAAAATGTTATTATGAGTACTTTTTAAGAAGAGCCAATTCTACTAATTTGTAGGCAGGGCACTGTTTGTGGATCACAAGAAATTTCTTGCTCACGACTTTTCCATAATGTTTCTGAAATCTGTAGTCATTCATCGTTAAGCAGCTAGTGACTGAGACCAAAAGGTTTGTATCAGAGCTTCATAAGGAATGATTGCACATACACATTTGAATTTTTTTCTGAATTCTTAAACGAACTGTAATGAGAAAGTAAACATTAATACGGTCTGACCTACAAAATCAATTAAAGTTTGCTAGTGGTCCTGTAATTTGACCCCAAATTCTGCATTTGCAAGAGGAGATGAATAATTAACAAAACACTTGGGTACTAACTTTTTTTAAAATAGGCCAAAACATGGCAAGCCAAATTGCTAGTCTGAGATCTTTTGACTGGTAACTAAGTCACTATGTTATTCCATCAGGATGGATGGATGGAACTGATAACTTCAGAAATTAGCTTGCTGATTAGCCTGCTAATTCGTTCCATGATGTCTATTTCAGTGTAGGAAGTAATTTAATGCTTAGCAGGATATTGTTGCAATACGTGCAAGCCCTTTACTTTCATGACTACGAACATCAGACAAATACATGGCATCTTGATGTGGCGATACAAATGCTTCTCTGTTGTAAAAACCACTGTTGATAGCAGAGTCTTTAAAGCATCTCATCCCATAGCTTCCTGAAGAGAAACAAAACCAAACCAGACAGTGCACATTCATTTAGGATGCTCAAGTGATGCTGGGATCTCACTGTGTTCCCCTGGTCACCCAGAAGCAAGACCTTGAGAATATTTTCTATCTTTGTTGTCTGATCACGCAAAAGAATTTATCTTCAGCAAGGACTTACTTTGAGTTTAATTGTGACATTTTGTCCAGAATTAGAAATGCAACTGATTTTAAGTACTTATTTGTTCTTAGTGCTCTACTCTGAGTCCTGCTCTAGCTAAACTTCTTTCTTGAAAAAGAAAATAAACTGAAATGTAAAGAAAACTTCAAGTTCAGGTATGATTTCTACTGCTTCAGATTTTGTCTGGCAGTAGTTGAGATCAACCACAACCACTTTTCTTCAAAAATGAATGTTCATAAAGAAGCACTGAGAAAAGCTGAAACTATTGCTTTCCTTTTAGCACCTTTCCTATGAGAGTGCTGCACTCTGCTCTTCCATGGACAGTAGCAGTTCAGTTAAATTAATGAGTGAACTTCTGAAATTTATTTCTTGATCCACCAAGTGATTTGGATCTTATGTCAGAGTAGTTCTGGAGCATGAGGACTGCATCCCCTTAGAGGGAAACCTAAACAAGTTGGTTTTACTTAAGACATTCACCTGTTGTTTCGCAACCCATTGAAAGCTGAGCTGCATCCAAAGCAGCATGGCTAGCAGCTCAGATGCTGTGATTCTGCCACTCTATGGTGAGACCTCACCTGCAGTACACTGCATTCAGCTCTGGAGCTCTCACCACAGGAAGGACAGAGACCTAACAGAGCAGGTGCAAAAGGGGGCAATGAAAGTCAGAGAGCTGGTACACCTCTCCTCTCAGGAGAGGCTGAGGAAGTTAGGGTTGGAGAAGATTCCAGGCAAGATCTTAGAGAAGCCTTCCAATACCTGAAGAGGGCCTACAAGAAAGCTGGAGAAAACAGGGGAAGATTTTTTATGATGAACAGGTTGCCCAGGGAGGTGGTGGAGGCCTATCCCTAGAGACATTCAAGATCATGACCTGATAAAGTTACTGCAGGACTTTTCCCTTTCAAGACAGATGAAACAGACACAAAGGAATAACAGAAGTTTTCTTTAATGATACTGTAACAATAATACAAATAAGTTAAACACAAAAAATAATTAAATAAAATGTGAGGTTCCAGCCCTCATACAAATCTATAAAACAAACACAAGTTCAAAAATAAAAACAGGTAAGTCTTGGTAAAAAAAGTAGTTTCCATATAATATCAGTTAAATGAATGTAACTAATATTCTGACTTTTGACATCTGCAGCATTCAATAGCTGCCAAGTCCTTAAATCCTGTCCTGGGTGCATAGGTACATGTAGAAAGTTGCATAATCAGATATTTCAGGGGACCCAGACACCTTAAGTCCAGTCAGCTTTCCTCTTTGATTTTGTGCAGCACAGCTCTGAGATAGAATACATCACAAGTTTGTAATGCTGACATAGCTACAGGTGCCACCCTGAAGATTGTACTCTGTTGGTTCTATAGCAGTGAACCCTGTACACCAGATGTTGCCTCAGTCTACTTAGACTTTGGTCCTTCTTCACACATCAGTGACAGTAACACTGATGTAGTTTCTCACTTTCCAATGCCAAGTCTGATCACCTCTCTCAGTACTGGTGTTAAGAGATTAAGTTTCCAGGACTTGAGTCTTACTATTGGTCAGTATAATGAAGAAACATTTTAGACTCAGGCCATGTATGCAATTAATGCTTGAGTCTAAGTTAAAACTGTACCAATACTTCCAGACCAAATGCTGGATCATAAATTAAGTTGACAGATAACTTGATATGATAGGATTGTACATGGGAATACTCATTTAAATGTTAAATATTTTAGCTTCCCATGGAGTGGTTTTCCGGTAACTCAAAGTAGTACGATAATATCAACCATACCTCTGCCTCAGGAACTGATCTGAGTAGCAGACTACAGGAGCATTTAAAAGAAAAGCCTCTCATGACATTTAGGACTTCAGTGTCCTGGCATCAGTACAGGCTTAATCTTGTTCTTTTCAGTCCAGCTGTAGAAAAAGGTCACTTTGGTTCAGGAAGAAAATGACTCTTCGCAATGATAGCATTCATCGTAGAGTCAATCCAGTTGAGGTATCGAGTAACTCTGGTGTAAACACCAGGCTTATTTTCCTTTGCACAGCCCTCTCCCCAGCTGACAATCCCATAAAGCATCATCCTGCCATTGTGCTCACAGACCATGGGGCCACCAGAATCTCCCTGACAACAGGAAAAAAAGAACATAATTAGGCCCTTTTCTGCAGATGGAACCTTTGTAACAGGGAGCCTATAATTCTTGGTTTTGGTTGCAGTGTGGTTTTTAGTGTGGAGTTTGTGTTTTTTGATGTTGTGCTGGGGTTTTGTTTTGGTTTTGGGATTGTTTGTTTTTAATGAATGAAACAAGCTAGTCAATACCTGTGAGCTAAAATTTTTATTTGAGAACACTGTAGGTAGAACAGAATGCTTAAGATAAACACATGCTGCAAGGTAAGGACACCTCTAGTTTCCCCCTTAAACAGCCCAGAGAGAATAGTTACTTGGAAATCAACATTCCATCTTAAGCTTATAATCAGATACAAGGCTAGTGATAAAAGGTCAAAGCCAACATTCTTCAGAATCAATTGTCTCCCTGTCCATAAAGTACTTTTACACTCAGTACTTGTTCTTTGTAGTGACTCATATGGCCACTCTGTCCAGTAAGGGTGCAGGGAAGTAGCTCTAGTTTTGAAGAGGCTGGAGGGGCACAGTGTTCCCCTGTAAATCACTTCGTTTTTGCAGAGCTATAGTTAGTGTTAAGGAAGTGTAAGCTGAGGTTGGAATAGCTGCTGTGTTCCTCTGATGTGTAGCTACCAGCTGTTGCTTCAATAGATTGTCTACAAGGCCTTGAGGACTGACAACAGCTAACATCTGCACTTCTTGCACCTCCAAAGGAGGGTCTGGAGGGGGGGGGGTGGGGGGCGAGGATAAACACTTTATTCTGGGTCCCAACCTTATTCTGTATGTTTAGCCAGCTATGGGTTAACTCCACTGGACATACTAAATTCTTGCTGCATAGAGACTGACTGTGTACAACTACAAGATGCCACCAGCTGATCCATAATATACAGGCATTTAAAATTATTTTGAAGATAAAACAAAGCAGCTTTACCTTGCATGCATCAGTCATCCATGTGGGATCACCAGCACAGATCATGTTGTCAGTAACTCTGATATTGTCATAGTATTCGTATTTGCATTTTGTCTGTGATATTAAGTGTACATTGGCTGACATCAGTCTTTGAGCATAGTACATGTCATCTGCAAGCAAAAGAGTATTTAAGTATTTTCACCATCCAAAAAACCAAACAAACCCAACCCATAATACAGGCTTTTGGAACTTAAATTAGCATAACCACTCCAGTTCCGATTTGAGGCTCTTATTTCCAGCTCATAAAGCACTGTTTTACTTTTGCTGTTAATGGATAAGTTTTGAAGAGGAAAAACAAGTGTTCCAAATTCAAACTATAAAGCTTGTTTAGAGAAAAATTTTGGTAGTTTTGAATGAAATTCTGTACAAATACAATCTTTTGTTAATCCTCCAACACAACTTTTTCTGCTCCTCATCACATCAGAAGTAAAAAAAAGCTAGGTTTCAAGTCTTAGCTTACTTAATGATTTCACAAATGTGAGAAGCATGAGATAAGAAATGCCGTGGACAACTAGAGAAGATAAAGATTTTTCACTTACAAAAATCTTGTCTTCCATAGCCAGCTATTTCACACCGGGTATTGTCTTGTAGGTAAAGGTTCTTCTCTGGCAAGCAGACTGTTCTGACATATTTGGATTCTACTGCACACTGTCCAGAAGTTGTTCTTATCCTTATCAAAGCTAAAAAAAGTCAGAGAAGATAATTAGATTTGTGAAGCAAGTTTTTCCCCTTCCAATTCTGACAACACGAGTATCAGGTACAGTTAATGGGAATAGTTGCAATTAAATTTAGTTCTTGTTGCATATCCATCTTCTCATTGCTTTTGGAATGACACTGGGTACTTATTTAGTAGCAACAAAGTAACAACCAACACTAAAACTGGTAGACATTCCATCTTGAACTTCCTTCTGGGAAGGACAGCGGGTCACAGCTTAGGGAAGATTCTTCTGCAATCATATCTTCAGATGCTTTAAAACCTCAGCTTCCTGACTGGCTATAAAGGGTGGCATCTGCTGCCCTGGTAAAGACAGATCAGTTTGTACTGTACTTCTCACCAGAAGGGGTTTTGAATCTTTGACTTTTTCCTTAACAGCTAGAATTTGGAAGGGGTGGTAGAGCGCTAAGTGTAAAGTGCAGGAGTGGCAAGTCTATTTCCAAGTAGCCAAAACCCATCTCTGACCTTGTTGGTGTAGGAATATGCTTGTGAAAGTCAGAGAGACTTATGAAAATCTGCATTAATTCAGGATAACCTTCAGCTAATGTGGTGCCTGATACAGCATTCTCTGACTATAATGAAACCTACCATGCATGCATTTTTTTTAATCATTTACTATACATGCAGTGTGATCACTGTAGACATAGTATAAGATGGTAGAAATGGGATGCTGCCACTAGTGCTAACGGAAAAGCCATGCCTTGTACAGGTCCAGAGGTAAGGCATGCTTACAGTTCACTGTGTGCCAGGTAATGCACCTGACATGTACTACAAACCAGATTTGTGCAAGAGGGAAAAGACTTGCTCAGCACAGCCCTAGTTCTCAGAAGAAAATAGTTCCCATTCCACTCCATCTCATCTCTGGTTCTACTTCTTTTAGAAGATGCATGCTGCAGTTACATAGCATTCAGTGTTTAAGACTAATTAAGATGGCACTTACCAATATCATTCTCATTGCCACCTGTGTCATCTGTAAAGTCAGGATGAGAGATGATATCATCAACCAGGAATACTTGCTCCTTATTATCAGTAACATTCAGCATGGACTTTCCAAGGAAGACTTTGTAGATTGATTTGTTTATTGGTTTTTTTGACCTGAATGAGAATAAAAAGACTCATGAAGATAGCCAGTTTGAGTGAGGTCAACAGTTCAGATCCAGTTCTGGTTTGTGTTTATGCTGACAAGTACAAAAAAGAAAAATCAGAATTTAATCAGCTTTGAAATTTGACCCAGTATTCTAGAGGAACGCATCCTGATTTTCTATTTGAAGGGATTAAGATAGAAGTTCAGGCATTCTGAAATGCACACCTAGATAGCTGCCACTAACGCCCTGAGAATCCTCTGCAGGATGCCAGTAGGATCAGCATTCCACAGGAAAAACAACAAAATGACCTGTGAACGTATTGCTTAACAGCTCATCACCTTTCAGTACAACTTAAGTTTTGGGAACAGCTAAGGTAAAGTGAAACCTTGGCTTAAACTGAGGCTAAAATTGTTTAAATTGTATAATTCACTCCAAACATTTGCATCTTGCTAGATCATTCTACTAGACTTGGACTCCCAGAGTCTGCTCTTGGTTTGATCAGTCAGAAGAACATTCTAACTACGCACATTTTGGAGGGTTGCTCAGCAAGCATTGTGCAAAGAAATCAGCTAAAGAAAGTTGCAAATACGGGTGCAGAACTGTAAACTTACGGAGTATAAAAACAGTGCGCTGCTGTGAGCACCCAGCAAGGGTCAATGAGGCTGCCACCACACAGAAAAGCATCAGTGCCTCTTACGTTGTGGAAGATGCTGGCTACCCAAGGCTGAGATTCTATCTCTGCCTGGCTTCCACCAACAATCTTGAAGTACTTGCTGATGCTCCTTTGACCACATGATGCATGACCTAGGGTAAAAAACAAAAACAAAACTCTTCAGATCTTTTTTGGTTTTGGTTTGTTGTTTCTGGTTTTTTTAACTAAGCACTGAGCTTGTATTATGAAAAAACTAACTCAGTCATTTGGAAACTACGGTACTTACCACAGCTCTCCATGTTGCAGGGTGTTTCTCGAATGGTGAATCCCTTTTTGGTGTAACACCAGGGCCTGCTTCTTCCATTTGGGTTTCTAGAAGATAAATTGTTCTTTTCATGAAGACAGTTTAAACAAAAGCCTTATTGCAAGATAGGACAGAAAATTATTAACAGCTATTACTGTTGCATACTGGGAATTTTACAGTACAGTCAGCTTCAGCAGTAAGCAAGAACTATAGAAACTTTAAGAGTCACATCCCAAATATTTTGAGTCAGTATTAATATCTAATATTGTTTTTTAAAAACATGTACCATCACTTAAGGCATTTCTGGGCCTGTGACAGTAAGAGTCAACCCAGGAAGAGTGATGCTTTTCTTACCTGCAGTAGCTGTGCCTGCCCAGTCCAAGCTGCAAAGCGTTCCTCGAGTAAGCATGGTAATGACCCCTCCTGATTACTGAGGGAAGGTCCCACGGCAGACATTCATCTTCTGTGGCCATTCCTCTGTAGTTCTCCCCATTCCCAGTGTAGCATATCCTGTCAGTTTCTGAGAAAATATTTTGTTAGCAGCATGTTCTTGTTTATAATTCTTCTGAGACAAAAAATCTGTATGAATCCTTCTAATGAGAACAACATTTACACATTACACTTCAAAGCAGAGGATGCAAAATCTGGACTTATTATATATTCTTATTAAATTTGTTCTATGGGAATCTTAAGTATCAATTAGCTTATGCTTTAAAGCATGCATATTGCTTCTTTAATAGTTTGTGCTCTTCAAAATATAATTATTTCTTCTTTGGGAGTGTTTAGAAGCAGTCAACTTTTTCCCCACCCTGAGTGAAAACATTTGTGAGTTAGGCAACATTAGTGAGGAGGCAGGGACAAAAAAAATGTGAGAAATCCTGATTTTGTGCCAGTATTTAGCTGTTTCGCCTCACTCTGTTAGCATAAAGTGCTAAGGGATATCAAGTCATGTGCTTGTGGGTAATACTTCCACTTAGGATTTCATGTTTATGGTTTGATTATCTTTAGATCTTTTCAATCAATTTAGTTAGCATTAAGGAAGATAAATACTCTACCTAGTTCACAGTGAATCCCAGTGTATCCTTCTGGGCATATGCAATAATTAATTCTGCTGAAGCGATAAGTAATGCAGCTTCCTCCATTCAAACAAAAGCAATCTGCAAGTAAAAGACATCACTATTTAGCTTGCAACATTTCACTTGAGCATTCAAATGTTTTGCCACTAAGTTCTAGGTGTTTAAGTAACACTGAGACATTTGCTTGTATGGAGATGTATTTGCAGGGTTTTTAGGGTCAAGAAGAACAGGCAGATATTTACCCTTGTGATCTGATCTCTGTTTATGTGGTAGCTTGTAGTACGTCCTTCTATAAACCTAAGGGGGAGGGGGAAAAAGAGAATTTAAGGAAACAGTATGTGGTTTGATTATTTTTTATGTTCCCAAGCTCTATTCCCCACTGCATAATTTCTACAGTTTAGCTTTTTGCATGGAGTTACCACCTGAACCTGCTCTCTGAAATTTCCATGTGAAAGAAAATCACAACTCTACTTGAGCAAATCAGAATGAGGAAAAACCCACAACACTCATCCAGTACTTTAGGTAATCATTGCAGTTATTTCTGCTATAAGGACCTAACCAGCCCAAAACAGGGAACTTCTCCCTCTTCACCTCTCAGCCACCAAGCAGCACAAAGATGCAACATGCACTAGCTGCCTCTGGTGACCTTGGTTCTTCATATTTGTGCCATGGAATAAAAGCCAGTGGACTCATACAATAACAGATTGTTGCCCTTTACTTCAGGTCCTGCCTCTGCTTTGCAGGCTGGATATTTCTTTCTCTGTGGAATTAAGTAAGATTAGGCTTTTAGTATACTTCTCCAAGAGGCCTTGCCTGAGCCAAAATAAGAAAAAATAAAAATCCATAATGCTAGTGAATGGCTGTGCTGATAGATACAATCTGTCATACAAGCTGATAGTCAAAACCAATCAAATACATATCTGTTGCCTCTTCTTTAGCATCTACTTTCAAGAAGGGGAGGTGGAAACTTAGTTAAGGTCTGACAATTCCCCTCCATGAAAGACCAGAGAACACTTGGTATTCAGTGTCTACATCAACTGCATTATAAGAAAGTTTTGAAAGCTGTATTTCTTGGTTATTTTAGGAGATCTTACTATTTGAATGCTAGCAGACATCTTAGGGTGAAGCAGAACCAGAAAAAAACCCCAAAGGGTTCAAAACCACGTTCCTTGGAGGTATATGTGCAGCAGATGTATATGTACATGCAAAGGCAGCCAGAAGGAGAATTCAAGCCCAAAGCAGAAGTATAATCAAACTGAATAGGATTCCAAGGGACCCACACACACACGATTTATTTCAACACTTACAGAATCTAGTCCTGTGACAAGTGTGCCCAGGGTTACTGCGAGGAAGATGAGTAACTTCATGTTGTTAGTTAACTCTGCTTTGTTCCTCTTCTGTCTGTATTATTTTGATTCTGAAAATAAAACAGGAACTTAGTGTCATTTTGTACCTTGCAGCATCAGCATTCTTGTTTCTGTTGTCTTCAGCTGGTTTCAGAATAAGTCACAGCACAGCTGACAGTATTAAGCATTGACTTGCTTCAGAATATCTGCTTATTATTTCCATGTATTAAACCCCAAAACAATAACCTCTACTTTTTATGCACATTTAGCAGTACCACCAGAATTTTTTAGAGTTTATATGAAGTAGAGAGGAAAGTTGGAAAAAAGTCACTATACTGAGTTTCTGCAGTGTGGAATAACACAGAAATTGGCAGATGTATTTAGTTATCCAGCTGTTTGTACCTATTGAACTGATTATTACCACCTCACCACAAAAGCACTGAACAGCCACATTCAGGGTATGAAAAGGGAAAGCTCCTTTTTTCATTACCTCTATAGCTGTTGACTGAATCTTGTAAATGCCAGGTGCTTACATCAGCCCAGCCACCTCTGAGAGCCTCTGACCACTGCAAGCTCTTGAAAGTCACCTCACTCAATTACAGTACTAGAGATATTTAGAACATGGTCTGTCTTGATTTTTTTTCTTATATGTAGCTTTATTTTGTAGCCAAGCATATATAGCAACCTTCCCAAGAAGGACTGTTAAAAAACCAGCTTGTAAAAACATCAGAGGAAAGCAGCTAGAAAGCGGTAATGCATTTTGGCTTTTTTACATTACAATGCACATCATGTGATTTCGGTGTTGCAGGGTTGTGTTGGGGTATGGGTTTTTTGTGCCCTTAGTTTTAAAAACCTTGATTTTTTTAAAACTCAATTGAAATCTTAGTTATATTTACATCAGCAAGCAGTGCAATACAGTAGGAAGGGTGATGCATAACTGAGGTGGTGCTGAAGACCTGCTCCGCACTGTACCTGCTTCAGAGGTTTCTGCATTGAGCTAGTCCTGCAGAGTGAATGGCTGCTGATATTTGCAGGGCATCTCTCAATGCCATTTAGTTGAGAAGAAACGCAGTTCAAATACTCTAAAGCCCTTTGGTGGTGTGGACTGAATCATGGGGAATAGAGAAAATCACTAGGTTCATTTGGAAAAAGGGCTGACACAGCCCAAAGCAAAATGCTCATGTAGGTGCACCCTCGGCTTGTAAGCAGGTTGCATAATACAAAAACCACATCATGCCTCAGGGACTTGGACATGCCCACCTTTATAATGCAGTGATTGCAGCAGATATAATTTCCTTTAAAAAAAACCTCCCCTGAAGATAACTATTTTTAGCATCTTTGATTGCTATGCAAGTAATGTGGCACTTGTTACCATAACTAGCTTCTCCGGCCCAGCCTTATCATCACACAAACAGCAGCACTGCTGATTTCTTGCAAAAAATCCCGATACCCTATAGCAGATAGAACAGACCTTCCTCCCTACTGCTGAAACACTGCATCACATACAATTTTTTTTTTATTTTAAGGAGCAAGCGCTCAATTCTGTTTAACTCACACCCAGCATTTTTGCCCTGAAATCCAAAATGGGCTCTAAAGAGAACTTACCAGCGGGTAAAGGCCGAGAAGCGGAGCAGGGGCAGAGCAGCCGCGGCAGGTACGAGGCACGGAGCAGCAGCAGCAGCAGCCGGTGCGTGCAGCCGATGGGAGCGCCGCGCTGCGCGGCCGCTATAAAGACCGGGCCGGGGCGGAGCCGCCGCCGCTGCCACCGCCCTGGGGCGGGGCCGGCACCGCAGCCGCCCCCCCGGGACCTGCAGCGCTCACCTCGCTGCGAGCAAAACCTGCTGCAGTGACTCAAGGGGGGAATCTCAAAACGGTGCTTTTCGGTTTCGGGGGGCGGGGGGAGCGCGATCAGGGCGAGCACGCAGCTTGGTTGGGAGTGGGATGGCTGCGAGCGGCTCCTCGGCCTCGCCGTGGCCCTCGGCGATTTCTTAGGGGCGCTTAAACAAACAAACGAGAACCGTGAGTGGCAGCTCTGAGAAGAATTACTTGTGTTGAAACACGCCCAGAGACACAAACAAGTGCGGTGTGTTTTACCCGTGTGGTGCTACGCATCATGCGGGAGTCGCCAATTGTTAAAAAAGAGGTAATGAAATGGATTCAGGTGCGGGGTAAACGCAGCCCGCTGGGAGGGGGTGTTGGGTCAGAGTGTGCGCTTGAGGCGCTGACTGTGTTTACCGAGGAACACCAGACAGCTGGAAGCTATTAGGACACGGGGCTCACAGCAGGGACTGAACTCATCTGCTCCAAAGCTACTTAAGAGCTCCCTCACGCCGGGGAAATGTTTTGCTCCTGGGAATTTGGTCATGGTTTTCCCTTAATATTTGTCTTCCAAAGAAATGCTCAATACTTTTCTTTCATAAGATGTGGACGGAGATGTGAACTGTCTGACATCCATATAAGAATCCAAGCCCAGAAGAGTAGGTAGTCTTTCCTAACACAGTTAAATGTGGTTTTTTCACATTATGCTGTGACATTGTAGCAATGCAGCGAATAACAGTAAACCAGTGCGTAGTATTTGTGGGTATATCCATTGGGTTTACCTTCAGGTAGTGCAAGTGACTAAGCTGAGGTGTCCATAGGCTGCGTAGCAGCTTCTTCAGATGCCAAGTCACAGCAGGAGTTGACCTGAATTTCCCTCAAACGGGATGTTTTCACCACTGGACAATTCAGAGCCTAAGGAGACCACCTTTCTGTGTTTGACGTCTAACTTCCCTGGTATGAGTCTGGCTGAGCTTTATTCTTCCTTCTCTACCTTCAATTTGTGTCAAGTCCATGATATAAGCATATTTTTATTTGGGTACTGGCCACTTACATTTGCTACTGCTTTCTGTTCAGGTATTCAATCTCATGCTGGAACAGCCCTCACATCTGCTGAAAGTACACTGAATTGACTTCACTGAATGGCAGGAACTGAGTCAAGAGAAATAGCTCCAGCTGGAAGCCAAAAAAAGAACATAGGTAAGGAACAAATCTTTCTGAATTTTGAGAGAGTTGAATATATTAACATCACAAGCAATTATCTGCTCTAAGAAAATGTCAGAAAATATCAAGGTAGAATACCCATGACACTCTCTTCACTTTAGAGGGGTGGCTGTGCAGTAAATTTATCCTAAGGAATGAATTCCAGGGGGAAAAATAATTTACTCAATGAATATTAATACACCAACCTTACACATAATAAATGAAGAAAGGGGTCATGGTTTGAATCAGCAGGGAGAGCAGGGAAGGGACAATGTGCTGGGAAGAGGAGGGCTCCTCAGTGCTGGACCACTTCTCTTTCTTTCTTTCTTCACCCTCCCGAGGAAGAGGTGCCAGGCCTTAGTGGCCTCCTCCAACTCTCTGGAAAAAAGAGTCAAACTTAGAGCATCTGTGTTTCCTCTTTCACATTTGTTGTTCCCTGAGAAATGCTGTAGAAGTTTGAGCAATGAGCTTCTCTTTAAACAGTGTAGATGTGCCCAGTTCCCCATTTTCCCCCTAAAATCTGAAGGTTCATACTTTTTTCCCAGATCCAACAACCAAAAGCTTGTCCTCACTCTGGCACAAGATACAGCAAGATTCAAAACTTTCTACCACTTGTCACATGCTGAGGTTTTGCTGAAATACTGTATTACTTTTTACTTTTTATATATGTGAAATATATCTAAAAGGCCACCAGGAGAAGTGAAATGGGCTGTGGTGTCACTTTGTTTCAATCAGACTGGGAACAGTTGCTGATCAGAAACTGACAGGTTTGCAGTACAGCTTTAGTGACATCAAAGTCCTTTGGTCTGAATATTTGCACCTAAGTAGGTGAATGATTTATAGTTGAATGATGAATGGAGACTATGGTTTCCAAAGAGATATCCAAGGCTGCTGCTGCAAGTTTGCTTTGGTGCTGCAAATAATCTCACAGCAAACTAGGCTGCATGATCTCTGTGAGCAGTAAGTGACTCTTAGGGAAGCAGAAATGGATGAGATAATTTCCAGTGCCTGAGCTGACTGAGGTGGCATGACAGGATGTGAAGTGAGGTGTCAGTTGAAATAAACCCTTGGACCCTTGTTATTAGCCCCGTCTTAAGGCAGAGACCTTGGAAAATCTGTAGCTTGCCAGTTCTGGCAAGACTTCCACTTGACCTCAAAGCTGGACCTGCCTGCGCAGATAGGAAATGCACAGACCTAGGGAGTGGGAGGGGTGAAACAGGACCAGTTGGGCTGCCAAGGGACTTTCAGTAGCTTCAGGGTCAGGGTTTGTTCATTACTGCACATCTTGCGAGTTTGAAAGGGCCCTGTTACAAGCCATCTCTTTGGAATAAGATTGTGATAGGACAAAGGAAAAGAAGGTCTTTATAATTCAAAATCAAAATCGTTTGGGAAGAACAGTGAACAAAATGAAAGGCCTTCTGAAAGACTCTCAGTGGATCTTACTTGACCAGTAGATACTGACTAATGACAAGCTGTGGGGCTTAGGAGAGTAACTCTTGTACAGCCTCATGAGCAAGTATTGTGAGAGCCACTTTCTGCTTTCCACTGTTTAGTTCTTCTTCCTTATGCGTGTCTGTGGTTCCATCACTTCGGTCCTTTATCTGAGTTTGGCAGAGGTGTGGGCAGGATGGAAGGGAGGAATATTTCTGAAGAAAAGAGGTGCTACAGGAATTGGTGTAGATGATCTTTCAGAAGACACTTCACCTGCTTAGTAGGAGTATGGCATGTAAACAAGAAAATGCAATTAATGAAATCTCAAGTAATTCTCTCATTTACATAGTCAGGGCTGTTAACAATAGGACTTTATATACTCTTCTTGTCTGTGCCTGGATTATAGTATGGAATAAAGAAAATATATACACCTCTGATGATCTGCTCATGTGACCCAAGTTTGTGAAGCCCTTGCAGTCATACAGTACTTCTCTTGAATGCAGCTCAGATGCAGTGGATCCAACCCTGAAGAGCTAGTAGGATCAGACCTGCAGTCAGACAGTTCTTGGTTTACTGTGATTCAATTGCTGATAAAAATCTTGCTGATTATTTTAATTTATAGTTGAAGTAACTTGAATGTCTCAGACTAATTGGCCAGCCTGACTTGGCAAATTCAGAAAAGATAACATTCTGTTCCGACTAACTGAGGACACCAACCCTCTTAAATAAATAGAAAGGTTTTATCTTATGGTGATGTGCTGAAAGAGATGTGAGGTTTGCATTGTTTTGCAGAAGTTGCCAGGGTGGAGGTATTATTAGTTCTAGTGTTCCTTTTCACAGCTGATGATAAAGTATTAAAACTAAAGAGAAATACCATTCACCACACGTGGATTCTGGTGGTCCATCAGTAAACCCCAAAAGGACAGCATTCATAGATAGTGGAGTAACCCTGTAAATACTGGTAGAGAACTGCTACCAAAGTGGCAGTCCTGTTCTTTGAGGAAAAATTTCCCTTCCTGTGGTACCTTGATATTCCACATCAATTTCAGGGACACTCACTACCCTAAGAGAAATCTCCACATGCTTAATATTACAACCATGCTTAGAAATCTGCCCTAAACCTGAAATCCTGGCTCTGTGAGCAGACACTTCTGCAAGTCCCTGCTGAAGGTAATGGGTCTCAGTGCAGGGGGAGAAGTCCCTTCTCTTCAAGGTAAGATAGGCCTGAGGTTTTACATCGCCTTAGGTCTGGTGGCTCTGTGAAGCACATTCTCTTTTGTACGACATGTAAGTACTATCAGAATTGGTCCTTTGAACACTAAAATGTCTGTTTTGCCAACACGGCTTCCCTTGAAATAGAAAATCATTTGCAACTCCTCTCTATTTGTGATACATTCAGAAGAGGTCTGGGTTTGCTTATGCGCTGTTATGTGTGCCTGAACCTCTGTCATCTCACATAGAAGAGCAGAGTTAAGCCTCACATTCAGTATTTAGTTAGTTATTAAGAACACAAAAACTAAGAAAACACCTAGATCCTTTTGACATGACTTGTCATGTCTGTATTGATAATAGTTTGTTGTTAGTTTATGTTTAAAAGAAAATAGCTTGTCAATTAAGTAGCCTCAACTGTGGGTACAGAATATAAAGAATATAGCTCTATTTAGAACTGGTTTGTGTATTGGAATGCGGCTTCAAAACCAACCACTACTGGGTTAGAATAAATTTTGGATTATGGCAGAAAGTATTTCAAGGCAATCATGAAATATGTTACAAGTTTAAGGGAAATTTTCCTGTAAAAAGTTGGTTTAGAATATTTTAGCTTCACCTTTAATAACATGGGCACTTCTACAGTAAAATATTGTTTATATAAGCCAAGTCAATTTTTAAAATCAGTTTACTACTTTACTTCAGTTTACAGCTTTACTTCAGTTTACATCTAGGAGTAATATAATAGATAATTTCAGGTAATAATTACTAGATAGTTACAGGGATGATTGAATAAGCCAATCGATTTTTAAATAACCAATAGATTTCCATGTTACATTATCACCATTCATAAAGTTAAAGATATTCAGCTCACTCTTTAATATTATTCTCTCCAATTACAGCTTGTATGAGTCCCAGGAATTTCCAGAGTAGCTGATTTTAAGTCAAATGTGATTCATAAAAATTCTTACACTTTAATGACTCTTGATTACATGTCAGTTGCTTGTGGTTGGAATCTGAAGCAAATGGTGATCTCATTTCCTTTAGGTATAATTCAGCTGCTTAGATTTATTTGTTTATTTAAAATTTGGTTCCTTTCCTTGATGCCTACTGTTCTTTTCTTATCTGTGTTATCTGTGTGGGTAGATGTAGCAGAGTGCATCATCTGAAGGCCACTGGCCTCTTCTCTGGATGCTTGTTGACACTACTTATTGCTTTGCAAGCAGCAGGAGTAGCCAGCCTTTATCTCTGAACTAAGCCAGTGTAATCAAAAACTTGCAACCTTGCTTCAGTCACAGCAAACAACCGACTGCTGTTGGCTCAGCTGTATTGTTACACTTGGAGAGAATGCGGTTGAAGCTTAAAAATGATACAATCCCTCTGAAGCACAGTTTTGTTGGGTACTCCAGCTGCATTCTTCAAAGTGACTGACTGTACTAGAAGCTCAGTCTAGGTAGAGGCTGAGCACCTTGAGCCCCTGTGACACCCCCTGTCACTGGGCCCATCTCATGCTTGCGTAGAACGTAGCTACTTGGCGGATGTTATTTTTGTATACAACGTGTTGTTGTTTCAGTGAGCTGTCCGGATACAGATATTTTTTCAACAGCAATGATCACATCTGAGGATTTCTTCATCAGCCTGATGTGCACCTGCTTTGAAACTATGTTTTATATCTCATTTAGCATTTATGAAAACCCACTGATTATGAAAATCACCAGTCTCTTTGACCTTTGTCGAAACTGCTCAGTTGAGACAGCTAATACCTAGAGCAAAGATTATTCTGAGCTACAGATACTGCATCCAGATCCTTAATAGCTTTAAATGATGTTTGTGTTTCGGTCTAGACCTAGCTTTAGTTTCTATTTGCTGGTAGCACTGGAGGAAAACCTGGAAAAGAAAACTTCTGAGTCTGAAGCTAGAAGAGAGAAAGAAAATACAGGGTTTTTTAGGGATTAAGGTGTGCTTGTTGCAGTGATGTTATGTTCTGAAGTAGGGTATTTTTCAAGGGAATTTTGTGCCTGCCTTCCATTTACTGATTTGGAATAGTACATTGAAATCTAACACTGGAAATTTACAGAAACCGCTGGCTCGGACTATTCTTTCTACAGTGTGTTAGTCAATCAGATGCACATTCCACAGGAAAACCAACAAACTGAGGGTGCGCCAGTTGGCAGACTTCTGGAGAAAAAAAGATTTGCTAAAAACTGGGAAGAAAGCAAATTTTGGGGGAATTAGTTCTGCATGCTGTATTGTCGTGATGGTGTATCCAGAGAAGCAGTATACCCTGACCCTCTGTACGATACACCCAGGCGAGAAAATTGGTACTGCCCATCTTCGAGAGAGGCTGCCTGGAAGGATCTTTTAGGATTCTACTCCTCCTTCCTCTGTCTTTGGCTTTCCAGCTCATGAAGGAAGATATATTCCTAAACTAAGATAGTTCCTACCTGAAGGGAAGGAAGTGGTGATTTTACAGGCTGCCGTGACAAGTAGCACTGCTACCATAACAGATCTCTTAGCGGAGAGACATTGTGGAGAAGTGTTCCTGCTGTCAGTAGGGTGTGACGCTGCCTGCTCTTACCAGTTTGGCATCCAGGGAGAAAACAGGGTATTGTGTAGGTCTTGCACCCCTCAGATAGAGTGCAGGGGTGCAGGATCAGTGGCAGGGAGCCCTGTGTGCCCAGAGAGTAGCAGCTGGGATGAGTGTAACCCTTCCTGCTCACTGGAGATGTAGGTCACTTGCAGCCATGGCAAAGACTCGGGCTATAATCCTTAAAGGCAGGATTGTTTTGACTGTAAATATCCAGGTACCATAATGGTGGGCAGCAGCATAAAACTTTTAAGCATCAATTATCTAAATAAATACAAGCTACAGAAAAATAACTCTGTAATCATAGCATAATGACATTAGTCATGGACTGTTCTATGAAGCACTGAAAAAGCTCTGAAGAAGAAAGACACCTGAGTGAATTTACAGCTGAAGGAAAAGAAAGATGGGATTGCAGAGAGCCCATAGGATAGTACTGCCCAATGTGTCATGTAAAGTCTCAACACACTTGCAAGTGAACAACTGTTGAACAATTCAGAGGAAAAAGACTTTTAAGGAGAAAAACTAAGTTGTTTCCTGGGTGCTGTTGAACAACAGCATTCTTCCTGCATAAGCTCATAAAGAAACTGTGCTGAGAAGAAAGGGGAAACGGAATTAACTTGGGTACTCTAATAACAGCATCTATCTCGAGTGCTCTAATAATAGTACTTATCTTTTCTCCCTCTCCCACTCCTTCAGATGTTTTGGCTGAAGTCTTTGTTTTTTTCTAGTTAGCTTCCTCTAAGTTATTTCCAGTATAGACACTGTGCTACTTTTCCTAATCTTTGTTTGCTGATTGTTGTTTAAAGTAAATACAACTCTAAGAAAGTTGTGCTGGCTCTTCTGCATTATCTTTAACACCTATTGTGTCTATGACAGTTGCAGCTTTCGTTGACAGACAAAGACAACAGCAAAAAAAGAAACAAAATAGAGATTACAGAGCCTTCTCGTATATGATAAGCACAACAGGAAAAAGAACAACTTTTAGAAACGCTTTTTGTTTGCAGAATAGGCCTTATTTTCATTCTTAGGAAAAATCTTCCAGAGGGAGGTTCTGGCATAGAGTGACCTATCATCAGTACCACTGAGGGTGTTCTTGCCAGAAAGCAGAAATACTTTCTATCTCTCTCCTCTGTCTCCGTGGCTTTTTCTTGGCAATACTGACCACTTGTACCATTCCGTGATTTTGGTTTCAGAATTTATTCTGAAATGTGTGTGGTTTTCAAGCAAAATATCTTAAATTGAGGCACAACAAAGCCTCCATCATTGGGACTTTCTGAATCAGCTTTGGAGTGTACTTTTCCTTTGTTCCCTTTATGCCAGGAGTATGCTTAGTTGTTTCTATGGATCAGGCAGTGAGTGAGGCAGACATTGACAAGGGAGATGGAGAAGGCAAGGTGTAGACCAGAGTCCATGCTAATTAATCTGTAAGGCTCAGCATCTTGGGCTGCATGCTGCTACTGTTGTAGTCATGATCAGAAAGGCAGGGTGAAAGGTGGTGGAGTAAGGAGGGAAGAGACAGCATTAAGTGTTGTTTGCCTTTCAGAAACTGCTGTGGTTTAGTCAGGGAAGGGTAAGAAAGAACGTTTATTAAGTAAGTAGTTGTCAGAACTGGGAGAACACAGTAGCAAATGAAATTTGTGCTGGAAAAGTCCATGGACTTATCCATGGACTTAATATCAGAACAACTAGTAAGCGTACAGTGGAGGTTATTCAGGAGGACTCAGCATCCAAAGAATGAATGCGAGAGGATCGGCTTAGAGGGTATAGGTCATGAGGTGTTCTGACAGTGAAAACAAATAGTGTATGATTGACTCAGTGAGGAACAGGCAGATGATACAGGATGACTTGATCAAAGAAAATTTCATAAGAGAAGCCTTTGCTGGTGCTTTTCTGAGAGCAGACAAGAGAAGTGAATTGCATTTCTCAAAGGCTTCTGGCAGGCACAAAAGTTACGTTGTTTTCAGTGGTAGAGACAGAAGACAGAGGACCATGGTTTTGAACCCAAAAGGACCAGGAAAGATGGAGCTCTGTTATCATTAAGTTCAGTTTTATCTTATGAAAGGTCTTACAGAAGGTGATTTCAGAGAGATGTGTGGATTTACTCTTTGACAGAGAGAGGGAGGTTTACAGTAGAGGTGTAACATCACCAGCATAGAACTGGCAAATTAGTTGGTTTCCAAGTAAGATACAAAATGAAAAAAAAAAGAAGGGCAACCAAAAGAGAGCCATTTCAAGGCAATAAGTGTTCAGTTATAAGAGCACGAAGAGAGGCAGCGAAAGAGAGAGATTAGGAATGTGTCCAGTGATGTGTAAAGGGAGATCCCAAGCCTAGGAGTAAGAGTACAGAGCTCTGCTTCAGAACAGTTCTCATGAGAATGCCTTCCACACCATGCAAAGGACAGCAGAAGACTGGAGAAAGCCTAAACTGGAATTGGAGGAGAAACTCCACTGTTCAATTTGTATTTGGTGCGCTCTGAACTGATCAATGTGTGAATGAGCTGCAAGTAGTGTAAAGAGTGGGATATTACTAAGGTAAGACAGACTATAGGAAAGAATTGGCTTTTTCCTCCCAGGTGGTGATGAACATTTGTGTTGTAGTCTAAAAGGAAAGCTTTTGCCAGCCTATGTGAATTCCCCTGAGATAAATGGAAATTTCTAATATAGTCTGTGTAACACAATTCATTATATGGAACTACTTCTATGAATAAGCATTACTCAGTGGGAGTAGGGAATGTCGGGACAAATCCTAGGCTACTGTACTATGCTGTACTGAATATTACTTAAAACTAAGTTATTCTGCACTGAATATAATTAAAAAAAAAAAAACCCAAACAAAAAATCCAACAACAGCAACAAAAAAAAACCCCAAACAACATCTTAGGGAGGTCCTTGTCCTCTGTTCATTTCAATGGATTCAGTTTGGGTACCAAATTACTGACTAAATCAGAGACCCAAACACTCTTCTGAAATACACAGCTATAAGCTTAGTTACTTCATAACATGTTTGTACTGGTATGACACGGATCAGCATTTGGCCCATGACAACTGTTTTCTTCTATCCACAAAATTACACAAAAAGCCCCCTGTAAAAAATATGTTCCAGTGGAACAGCTCATGGAAAGCTACTTAGGCTTCATAGATGCCCCATTTCTCTTTCTGTAGGACTTCATTCTCATCAGCAAAAGATGGAGAATGACTCCTGCCCTAGGTTGCCCTCTTCACTGTAAAAGCTAGAAATTTATGCAGTGGGCTGACAAGAGCCTAGAATCCCAATCTTTCCTTTCAGGGAAACTGCAAAAAATGGATGCTGATACTCCTGGCTTTTTTGGCAAGCTGCCGCTCTGAGAAGATAACTTGATATGATTATTAAGGGGGGAAAGGGAGTGCAGGTGCTGACTGTCAGTTGTGCAATGGTTCCACAGAAGCGTGAGCTCATATGCGATAGGATATGCTAAATGTTTTTAGGCATGCTCTCATGGTACATAAGGACAACAAATACCTACCTCAGACATTCTGGCCAAGCACCTTTTCTTCTTTTTTTTTTTTTTTTTTTTAATTTTAAATGTTTCCATGCCTGAGTTTTATATGTGCAGAAGTTAAGCTCCTAAGAGTGACGATTTTCAAGCTAAATTCCAATAAAGGTAGTGTAGGCTACTAGGTCACTTGCTTGCTTCAGATAGGTTTGGGTGATTAATGCTATTCCGCTGCCTTCCCATTGTGTGATTCATAATGAAAAAGGAATTTATCTTGTCTTTGACAGTCTGGTGATATATTAGTAGGTGATTCCAAAATAGTATTTAGTGCCAGGCAGTAGTGGTTTCTCTTATCTTCAGAGCATGTCACTGCATTAACATGAGAGAGTTCCCAAAAGGGAGGTTCATTAAACTGACAGTGCTGCACAGTTGCAGTTTCAGAGCTCTCGGTCCTGGAGCAACTTGGTGTTTCACTGCATTGCCTTCTATAGGCATGGTAGACATTTTCTCCCTAGCTATGATGAATAGTGAGAAGACAAGATTTGTCAAAAAAAAAAAAAAAAAAGGGGAGGGGGGAAAGGAGAAAATACAGAGAAAGAGGAAAGACAAAATCATTTAAGGAACATAAGGAAACCACAGTTTGAGCATGTGACTTTCAAGTCTGTGCAGGCATTTATCAAGTACTATAAGTTGAAACAATTTGTGTAAGTAATTTCAGACTAGGCAGACAGGCAAACTTCACCTTAAGTATCTTTAAAAACTCTATCAAAAATACAAATAAAAGCTCTAATACTTATCTGTGTAGTACAGACACTTCAAAAGGCAAAGGAAATATAAGCTATGCTTATGACATGGAAATTTTCCAGCAATTTCATAAAAGTGAAAATAAGCATAGATACCTAAATGCTTGGTGCGACTTTCATGTTATGAGAGGATTTCTTCAGGTGTTAGATGGACCAGTGCTATCAGAGCTAGTAGAATCCCAGGACCTGTGACTCATCATGAATGCTGAAGCACCTTTGATTTGACAGGTAGCTCTCTGAACCTTGACATGCAATTTACCTTTCAAAGCACTAGTAACACTCAGGAAGCTGAGCAACTGAAAGTCAACATAGTATTTTCTTTTTACTTCTTGACAAAATAAAAGTGTTTATTGGTTATAAGCACTGCCTGTAAGCAGATGATTAACAGTAGGAGTGTGTCCTTATCTGATATTCTATCCCAAAGCCTCAGAATGGTAGATCTTATGCAATAACTGAAGGAAAGAGTGAATTAATGAGTTCTTGTGTAGTACTAGTGCCATCTCACCTCTGCTGAAACCATTCTACAGCAGGGCAATCTTCTGCAGCATCTTGTTCAGTTTTGTCTGTGGGTTATTCCACAATAGTGTACTTCAGAGCTGAAATGTTGGGTGTATAAGAATATTGTGAATGCTATGGATCTATTTGGGCTGCCTCTATAAGCTAAAGATGATATCCACTGCAAAATATTTGGTTCAGATCTTAGTACCTGGCACGTACTCAGCCCACCTTATGTCATCTGAGAATTTCTGATGTGAATTTTCAAGTTTGCCAGTGGTTCTTTTTTGCATCATTCAGGTATGGTATATGAGGTCAGTACTGTTACTCTACCAGCAAAATAATGTCCTAGTTCCTTGCACACTAAAATTAAGAAGGAAATTTTAACGTGTTGGCAGTTCATGGTTAGACTTACACAGTTGTCGTCTTATACTGCTACTCTCCTCTTGGACAAACTTCTTCAGAAACATAGTTAATTGAACTTCCAGACAAAATAAATCTTTGGATATTATTAGAATGAGAAGTGACTTTTTACTGCCAATTAAAGCAGATCCTTGAGGTGCAATATTGGCTTCTTTGGCAGGCATGCAAGTAGTCAAATGTATTTTGAATAAGTTCACAAACCAACGTAGTTACAGCCTGGCTAACAGTGAGAAACCTAAACAGAAGTGTCCATTACTTCTGATTACAGCTTTAGTTCATGCATATTCCTGGTACTTGACAAACGTTTTTATAAGCACAACTTGCCAAAACTTTTGCTAATGGAAATCATAGCAGGAGAGTCACAAAACTGCAGGAGAGTGCCTAGGCTTGGCTAGGGTGCAGAAACAGCTTTGCTGTTCCATGTACAGCTGAAGAGGTTAGCACTGGCATGCAAGCATGACCTCATGATAAACTCACTGATCCTCACTAGCACTTAACCCTTGAGCTACTTGCAGCCACCAGTGTATGGCCACGAGGAAGAGACTGCTCTCTTTCTTTGGCATATTGTAAGGACAGGTACACTTACCAGTGTTACTGACCAAAATATTTAGCAACGAATTTATGAGCTGGGACAGCCACGTGCAATATGTGCACTTGAAATTTTAGGTTCAATTTCTGATAACGGTGCCATGCAAAATTCCCCTACTAATACTTTATTTGTTTTTAAAATGTGTAATATTACAGTGACCTAAGAGTTGCTTGTTTTGGTTTTCTCTGTTTCTAAAAATGTTGTACAGCCTAAGCTATGGAAAATGAGCTCTTTCAGAAAGTTTTAGCTATTATGACTTCTTGATGAGAACAAATCAGCCTATTCAATAAAATGTCCATTCTGTTCTAATGAAGTGCCTTGCAGCGCAGTTGAAAGACACAAAGTGAAAGAAGCATAACGATAGACATATCTTTTCCTTTGAAAAAACCCTTAGTTTATCTTCCTGAGAAAAATGAATATCATGTGAACACATATGAAATGCTACTGCATTTGAATAACCTCATTCGAAGCCTGTGGGATGCAATAGTGTATTTTGTTCAAATGCTACACCACCTGCATATGTTCTGCAACAGTTTTGTCTTAAATTGTGAGGCTGATTATCAGCTAAGCAGCCAAGCAGTCCTTCGAAATACTACAGGCAGAAAGAGTCCCACAGGAAGTGGTGTTTGTGATTCAGTACACGGCACCTTGCCCACTGAGTCAGTGTTGAGCCAGTGTCCGAATGTGTTTCTAGAGCATGGAATATAAAACTGAAGTCCTGACTGTTTGTGGCCACTGGGAAATTCATTGAACGATTGACGAGAACAGGGATATTAACCACAACATCCCAGATTCCAGACAGGGATAATTACAACTTTCCCCCACTTACTTCATTGGGAGAATAATTTTCCTTTCCTCTAAGCTTGTAACTTTTCCTTGAATTTATCTGGTCACCATCCTCTAGGCGTGTTGCAAGGATGAGTGCCACAAGTCAGATGTGCAGCCTGTCTTTCCATGGGCACTTCGGGAAGTGTCAGGCTTGGCACCTGCAGTTCTGCAGTCCCTTGACTTCTCCCACTTCGAGACTGTCTTTCAGACAGACACCAGCACTGGCAACTGAGCTTTTTTCGGCTGGTTCAATTTTGTAACTGAAGGGATGTACTGAGGCATTTACAGTACATTTCCTCTCGGGACCTGTGACCCAGTAGATGTGCACAGTGATTCAGAACGGCCTTTTCAAAACAGAGCCTTAATTTATGGATAGGAATTAAACAAGCCTCAGCAAAGTTTAAACCGAAGATTCTCTGTGTGTGATCTTTCCTAATGGTTTTCACATGTCCAGTACAGAATTGTTCTTTCCTCCATAGCTTTTCTGGGTGGCTTTTTGTTTTGTTTGTTCGTTAAATCTTATTGTTATATAGAACAATAAATCCCATAAGGTTTGTGGATGAATGACATTAGACACTTGTTTTGAGGACTTATTTTTCTTAAATTGTACAGTTGAGGTTTATTGTTCTGTATAACAATAAATCCAAATACCCACTCGATCCAAATACCAAATTTCTCTGCCACAAATCTTATGTGATTTTTTTGTTTTTGATTTTGGATTTTGGATTTTTGGGTTTGGATTTACAAACTAATGCCAGAAGCCGCTGTAAAAGATCACAGCTTCAAATCTGAAGTTGTCCAACATGCAGTGTAGGTGCTGTGATCCTGCATGTAGTTGGTGACATAGTGCTTAGAATTGTAAATCTTTTTCACGTTTGATTGTTCAAAGAAATATTTTTATCATTTTCCTGATTTCAATTTTTTGTGACTATGAAATAGGATCTGCCTGCATTTGACTTAGAGGAATTTTAGTAGGACTTTTGGTAACACTTGTTTTGGACCTGCTGACATTATTGTTAAAATCATTAATAGCTACATGTAAGAGGTTCAAATTTTGTAGCAGATAGATGTGTTTTGAACCATTTATTTAGCCTGTGTAATCTCTATGTAATGTTTAACTGATTTCTGGAGTTATGGAACATATTAAACATTAGGTAAGTGATTTAGCAAGTGTATGTAGGTGGAATTTGTCAACATGTGAGAACCTCCATTAATGTTGAGAATGCGTTTAAACATCAGATGTAACATCTCAGCAAGAAGATGAGTTTCATCAAGGGCGACAAGGTAGCTTCCACAGCATGGAAAAGGACACAGGCATACAAAATTCAGTTCCCTAGGCACAACAGTACCAACTCTGAGCACCTGCTGGAACTGGTCTTGCAGGTGCAAGCACCTTTGTTCTTAAAGAAATAAATCATTCCATCAGAATGAGGTATAGGATATTACTCAATGTGAGAAACAGTGGTAAGATTTCACTCTGAAATGTGATCAGAAGTTCTCTTGGTGCCATATAAAGAATGCACTGGTCATGCACAGGACACCGATTATTCCTGGTCTCTCCCCTTCCCCTTCCTTTATCTTTCCTCCACCCTCCAAAAAAAAAAAAAATAAAATTTCCACTTGATCATAAAGGAAGTGAGGGAGCCTGGATGCTACCCCAGGAGGGAAACCTAGAGGAAGGGCTGGGCCACTTAGTCAAGCAAAGGGGAGGAGAAGGAAATGGTCAGTGAAAAATAAGGTTCTAAATACAGAGCTTTGGACTAGGAATATTTTGAAACACTTCTAAAGAAATGCGGAAAGGGAATAATATAGGCAAATCAATTTAATCATATGCAAATAGTAATAGAAGCTTTCAAAGTCCATGGCCTTGTGTGAGACCAACTGCCAGCAAAATAATGCAGAATGCCATTTCCCCTATGTATTGAATCAGAAATAGCAATTATTATGAAACTCCTGGTATCCCTTCACACTACTGTCCACCCACATAGCAGCCTGCCTATGCTGAAGCTCTCTAGTGGACTGTAACTCCATGTCGATCAGAATCCCTTATTGATGCCTTCATGTGTCATATCTTGTCTATTGCAGCCCCTTCCTTTGTGGCTTCTCTCTCCCCCTCAGATAGGATGATTCAGGCTGTCTACATTCTGACAGTTTAAAAAACATACACCAGAAGAAACTGATCATGTCACATCCAGTTACCATACTGGTGTACATTGGGTGTGCATATTTAGTGTCTGTTTATTAAAAAAACCCCACACAACAAATAGCTGTTGGTCTTTGTACTCTACAAACGTATGCTAATGTATTTCACAGTAGCCCATCCTAAGCTAAGTAGTTTTTCATTCAATTTTTGAAATTTTCCTTGTTTTAACTGTTGCTTTTAGGCTATTTCTTCAACAAGCACATTTTCTGCCTGTAGTTCTGCAAACAAATATAGAAGCCGAGCAGCCTGTTGTGAGCATGTTGGGGTTTTGTAGGTGTGTTGCTCTCACTCACTTTGTAATGCTGAAAAGACACGGTGCAGGCAACTCGAAACTTTAAAAGGCTCTTCAATGAGAAATGCTGGTGTTTTATACCTGTATTGCCATGGTGTGGAAGCTTACGGAGTGTAGGTGATAAACTGGGCTGGTTGTCAAGAGCTGTGGAATCACAGACAGTGGAGTGAGTCCCTCTGCAAGCACTCTGGCTTGCTGACAAATTCTGCTCTTAGGAACTGGTAAAGGAGAGACTTGATCCCCTCTTTCCTAGCCTTTGGAGAATGGTGAAGTTACAGATACCATGCTGAAGCAGTTACTCATTTCAAGTCGTGGAGAAGGGTTAGTAGTTGAAGGCTTAGTGGAAAGGTGTTACACTGCCAAATAACTAGGCAGCTCAAACACCTTCTATCTTTAGCTTCAGGGAGTTTTTTTTTACAGTGTATCAGTGAAAAATCATTGAGCAAACAAAAGGCATTGTCCCTTCCTGTACTAAACTTGGTTCATGAATAGGTTTTGTTGCCACTTCCTGCACTCTGCTATTTCTGAGCTTCATGGGATCATGAACAGGGAAAACTTTTGTATCCGATTCAGAATTTAAAGGGCAGGCTTATTTCACCCTCTCCTTGGAACTGCAGGTTGAAGATAAAATGGCTAAGACAGGAGTTTTTTACAGCTTGAGAGTTCAAGCATGTGTCAGTACTTATGGTTTGTGAGCATTCACTGAGTTTTGCAAGATGAGTAGCTGGTACCACTTCTTGATTTCTGCTTATATTGCTCTTATACAACTCATTTGCTTACAGTGGACTTCTTTGCTTTATGCAGCCTGATCAGCAACCAAAAAGTAGATGTCTCACCTAACTGTAAGAGCTTTAGACAGGGTACACATAGCTCTGTGGGATGAAGATTAAGAAAGATTGAAGGTCAAATACTGAGGAGAAGCATATCTTTTACCCAGAAGTCTTTTTAGGTATATTGGGGCAACTTCCCCATTTCCTTCAGATACATAAACAAGAACACCATGTGTAGTTGCAGCAGGAAGTTTGTCTCTTTCGCTTCTTCCTGGGAAAGGACTTTTCTTCATTCTTTCTTTCCTGTAGCAAATAAAGCTCTGCTACGAGAGTCTTCCCCCGTGGTTTGCCCTGGTAAGAAACAACTGTCAGCCTCTTCTCTGAGAGCAGCTAATTGAGGTTGTTTACAGGTACAGGAAAACATCATTACACTTTCGCAGTTCCCTTTCTAGCCATATAGCA
This sequence comes from Actenoides lindsayi, assembly GCA_025331215.1. Lineage (NCBI taxonomy): Eukaryota > Metazoa > Chordata > Aves > Coraciiformes > Alcedinidae > Actenoides > Actenoides lindsayi. Next base: position 16,158 of record WTSP01011846.1, on the reverse strand, counting down.
GCAGGCATAGTCACCAGACGTATACCCTATTACTTGTCATCTAGATGAAGATGCTCATATAGGAGCACTTTACCTGACTCTACCTCACATATTTATTTTCCATAACTTCTTATCTATAAATGCTAAGGGAAAGTAAATTTCTCAAGGTTGTGAAAGCAGCCAGAATGAAAAGTAGGAAAGAGACCTACCTTTTATTCTAGTGCCAGAATTTTAAGCTAGAGGTTTCCCAAACTGTTGCCTGAAGAGGGCTGGGTTATTATTTGTACAAGTAGTTATTCTGTGATTTGCAGATGCCTCAAAAAAACCTCAGAAGTTTTGACACTTAGCAATGTGAAAACACACAGAGCAGCCAAAGAAATGGAAGCAAAGTTCAACTGTCTCCCCTCCATCTCTGCTTTAGACTTGCAATGAAGAAGAAAAGTAATTTTCAGGGCCCCTGGGGATACAGACCCATCAGCTGTTATCAAGAGTACCACAGATAGCAAAGACAGGGAACATTAATTTTCTCAAAGCTACCAGAAACAACCAGATCTTTAGCATTGCAGACATTTGTTTATAACACTTACTGCACTTTCCTACTAATTTTTTGAGTTCCCATGGTTTGTTAGGGAGGTCATGAATATGAGAGAGAGAGAGGCATATGAGGGCAGCTATGGAAGAAAGTAATCATAGGGCAAGCTTCCTATCAAGGTGTGGTTCACTGGATCAGGATAATCCTGAGGAGTCCATAATCCTTTCATGGCGTTTTATGCATAAGAAGTCAAATAATTTAAAATGGATTGTTTTAAAAGTTACGGCAACTTCGTTGTCTTTAATGGAACTTCATACAAATTTAGTTCCTTTTGATCGTCCTTGCTTCAAAATAAAATTTTTAGAAATTGAAGTACATTTTTGACTCTTTCTCCAACTTGGCAGAAATGAGCTCTGTTTCCAAGTTCCATTTTTAAATGCTTATGAACATGAATTTAAAAACATGAGAACAAAGAGTTGATATTTTTGACCTTACAAGAACTAGAAGGTTCCAGAAATCCTGAAAACTGTTTTGGAGCTGACTGGCCAGGAATAAGTTTCACATTTGGGAATTGTAGTCCACTTCATTTCTTTCTACTAGTAAAGTGAACTATTTTATCTGCATAACAAATACATTTGATTGCTTTCAAGAAAAAAAACATGACTCCTTTTACAGAAATAATTTCAGGAAGACCTTCTAAGACAAACATTTTTATGCAGCTGCTCACCTCAAAAACTAGCAGAGTGTTCCCAAAATATTATTCCACAAAGACCAAAAACATCTGCCACACGTGTAAAAAATGTAAGGAGAAACTGTTGCACAGAGGAAAACTGGGGCTCTTTTCTCCATTGCACTGAACTGGTAAGATAGGAACTAAACCTATTTCCAGCTGAATCTGTTCAGGAGGAAGTGTCTTTTCTTGAAGTTGTACATAGAGCAATAAAACAGCTCCCACCTGAACGTAAGGTGTAGCTGGGCGTTGCCACAAAACCACCAATAAATGAAAGAAGTTTATCTTTTTCATATTCATTCTAGAAGATACCTGACATGCAAGAGTCATGAGTTGAAATTACATCATATCCTCACAGGGAAGAAGTCCTGGCTTACTCCACAGACATGTGGAGGGAGTGGTTTCTGTAGTATGTTCGGAAGTAGTTCATGATAATAGAATAAAAAATGTTCAAACTATAAAGCAAGGTACTTAATTACCTGGTGTTACATTAAAAAAAAACAAGGTGCACAACATATTGTATTCTATCCTACTATGGAAACCATTTATTTTCACCCAAATGAGCCAAAGTTTGCAAAGGGATATGGTTCAACAAATACTAGCAGTGTGATTTTCTCAATACAACGCTCTATGTGTTCTCACTGCTAGTCTGCAACATCTCAGAAATCACTAGTGCATCCTGCTGCCTGACATTGCGTGGACATTTGGTCACATCATATTTGAACCCATTCTGTGTAAACAAGAGGGAGCTGCTTAGTTTTGTTTAGTTTTTCAAGATTTTTGAAGTATGATAAGAGTACTCCCATGAGCTGGAATAAATTCCTTGTGGAGTTCAAAATCATTGTTGGCCTATCTTGTAATCTAGAGCTGATACCAAGAAGTATAACTGTAAACACAGCTGAAATTAAGTAAGATATCTTCTTGGTTAAAAAGGAAAGAATAAGTTTTGGGCTGGCTTTTTATATTCTTTGAAATAAAATAGTAGAAAACAAAACAATCCTTAATTATCTTTTTTAATTAATAGCTGAATAACCAAAGTGATTATTCAAATACAGGAAGATCAAGTCAGGTAACTTCTTAACTACTGTGAAAAATATTAAAATATTCTTTTGGAGGAAAGATATGTAGCTGTCATACACTATGTCCAGTTCTTGCTAGATTTCACACATATTAAGAATAAGGCATCCAAGTTACAGTAATTTCCAGGTTGCTTTTCTGTGAGCTGCACCATCTCAAAACTGTAGAGCATGTCTTGATGATCTTCAGCTCTCCAGCACATCTCTTATGCCAAGGCTCACAAACAGATCCTCCAAGCAGCACTATCCTGCTGTCTGCTGAAATGCCAACCCAGTGATCCACTGATCTGGTTTCCTGGCATAAAGGCAGTGGGGTGAGTTAAGTTCTCACCTAAATAACATCTGTGTTTCCTTGTCCTACATAATTTTTGTATTTCAGTCCTGAAATTAGTGAAGCTGTACATGCTTCTGCCATTCTGCTTGCTAACATACTGTGTTGGGGAGGTTTACCATAAAATTGCTCACAGACTTTATAGTGCAGGAAACTCTTCATTAAATCAATAACTTAGAAGAGGAAAAGCAAGGTAGTATGAGCAAAGTAGCTGAGTGATGGAGGACTATGAATTAGTCATATTTACTGTAGAATGTCATATTTACACTAGGATGTGTTCCTAAGATAGGTGTCTGAGTGCTATTCTCTGTGAAATTTATGTGAAAGGTGTTGATGACTTGTCCGTTTTCCTCCTACTTGCTGTACTATGGACAGTTGTCTAACCATGTTCAACTGTTTTCCCCAACTATCTCATTGTGGCCAAACTTCCTGGATAGACCAGAATATACTCCCACAGAGATGCCCGTGACTATCAGAGGCATGTTCAGCAAAGACTGTTAACCCAACTACGTTTGTGTCAGCTCCCCCCATCTCTCATGGTTTTTGCTTCCCTCCTCCTCCTCTCAGATTGTCTGCTACTTGTGGCAATTGTATGGCTATTTATAAAGACTGTTTTTCTGGTCTGACTGCTGTGTGGAGCTGTAAATGTCACATGTCACTCCACAAGGATGGGGCAAAAAGGAAGGGTATCCTTTACTTCTTTCCTAGTTGTATGTTAAATGCTGCTGATTTGGTCATGTGAGCCACTGATTTATTCACAGTAGAGTGTTGGCTACAAAAGTGAGGGGATCACAACTTGCAAGCCTAGCAGACACCTTTCAGCCTATTTTTATAAGGTCAAGTTATTATCTTTTATCTTGTTACAAAAGAATTGCAGTTTTGGGGGGAGGTTTTTTTTTGTTGTGGATTTTTGTTTTGTTGGTTGGTTTGGTTTTTACAAGCATGGAAGTCTGTAACTGTTAAGGTTTCCTATGCGTCTTGGTTTCCATCTATGCCTGAGCATTTCTATGTGATGATAATTCTGCAGATAGTAACCAGTGTAGTTCTGTAAAATAGGTTAAGTGAGAGCTCTTGCTGCTGTTTTATAACTGCTGAAGAAGAGGCAAAGCTCAGAAATTACAGAAATGGCTCATATTACCATCTGGGCTTAAAACTGAGGAGCACCAAAGTTCTTGCCATAGTACCCAGTCCCCAGATAGCATTTCAGTGAGAAACCAATATTCACGGGTGGACTAAAGAAACTGTCACATTGTCTGCCATCTTAAATTATTTAATAGACTCAACCAAAGCTTGTGATTAAAAGTATATAGCCAGCCTACCTTTTAAACTTTCAGGTGTTCCAACAACACCTCAAAGTTATATCTACAAGTTCATGTGCATTTTCCCCCATGAGCAAAGATATAGCCCAGGGCTGTTCAATCTTGACAGCTGACAGTGATTTAGAAGAGATACTGTGGCACTACCAAACACTGTGCTTGTCACACTATGTTTTAAATGTAAACTACTCAGTGCGTTATAGGAGAAGCGCAGCGATGTCTTTGTTACCAATGTATGAATGTTACTGAAATAATCCAAAAAATTTCTAGAAAAATGGTAAACATGTCCCAGTGTGATGAAGCAGCTCAGTACCGGACTGGTCATTAGACTGATCATACACAAATAGTGAGTCAAAATTTGTCCCTAGCTACACCCTCACAGTTCCACAGACGTCACAGTTTCTGACCTTCGAACAGTTGTATTCATAGCTGTTAATGATGTAATTATGAAATGTACAGATGGCGGTATTGTATGATACTTTCACAGAATCATTAGCTGTAATAGTAAGAGCCCTGATTGTAAGAATACAATTGGCAGGAGGAAGTAGCACGAAGAGTCACAGCTGCCAAATACTTTTCTGTGGTGCTTTGGGTCAATAGGGACTCCATTTACTATTTTTTTCCATCATGAAGATGGCAAACTATTTTCCACCCCTTGAGATTAACTGGGAAGCAGGTCATCCAAGTTTCAGCCTGGTTTTCAGTCAAGCCATTAAAAATTTCTACCACTAAAAATACAACTAAAATTAGTATCTTATTTGCTTTTCTCATAAAGCAAAAATTCAAGTATTTAAATGCTTTCTAGCTAGCAGGTCAGCTCTTGTTTTGCCCTTTTTAAGAACAAGAGACAAAATGAAACTCTTGTCCATAAAACTAGCATACACAGTTTAAACTGGAGGAGAAACCGACTTGCTGCTTTTGATGCTCCCAAGTATATGTGAAGGATGGAAGGAAAGCCATGGCAGAGACTGATAGAGCTAAGGGGATATATTCCCTTCACTGCAGGTGGAGCTGTCATCTCCCATGCTCTGATCCTTCCTTTAGAAAGACTGCAGGAGCACATCTGATTGCTTGCAACTCTGGTTAGTACTTATTTCCAGTTGTGCCCCAGCGGTCACCTGCTCTAGGCACCTGCCAGCACTTCACCTATGCCAAAACTGACCCCACCCAGAAATGGAATAAAACATCTCCATGCAAAGTCTTAAAGTTCTCCTGAATAATCTTAAAGTTAAATTTCTGTAACACATGGTCTAGAGTAAAAACCCCAATAAACATACTACATTTGGGGGGGATACCAGCTTTAAATTGCTTTTGGTATTCTGAATAGACAATAGTATGGATAAATGGTTTAGCTGCGGCAGGAGGCACCAAAAGTTTAAATTATATTGCTTATAGGTCAGTGGGAAATGACCCGCAGGGTGTAAATGTAAATGTAAGTCTTGAGAGTTGCATTCCAGGGCTCTGCTTACCGGTATCTTCAGTGAAATCACGTGAGCACTGACGTGCCCTGAGGGCAGTGTGTGTGACTATGCATGATGTGTTTGGTTTCCTTATTTCCACTTTTAATGCCTCCGTAGTGTTAAAACCCCTCAACTATTATTTCACTCTTTCAGAGAATATTTTAAAAAGTAGCCTGCTATTCTAGATACTTCAGACTAGTTTTGGAAAAGGTCATAAAGAACAACAAACCCCCTTGAAATTAAGACCTTTTCAGATGCTCATATTCCTTTGATGTCCATATCAGTCTTCCCTTGGAAACTTTAGGCTTATAATTTCAAGTAAATGGTAAATATTCTTATTTTCAAGTTGTTGCATACTCCACATTCTTTCACGACATCTAATGCGTTCCAGTTTGTAAATACAAGCTGTTACAGGAAGCCCTTAATACTTACTGATTGAAACAGACTTGTTTTTTCATGATGTTTGAAATAAAGTGGCCTATCAGTCCAAAGTATACAGTTCTCCCACAGCATTTGGGACATTGCACTTCCTTACATGCCTGCTGCTTCGAAGAGAGTCAAAGAAGTTCTGGATCATTCACAGTAGATTAGTTTACCTTGGGTGTGGAGTAATTTTTAAGATTACATAAGGGATTTGAATATATGTGATTTATATTTGGACTAAAAAAGCTAGCGAAACTCATGTGCCATGATATCAGGTGTTTCAAGTCCATAAAGTGTATGGAATTACCTTGAGTACATTACAAGTGCTTATTTTTTTATTTTTAAATGTGAGTGGTTTGGTTCACCCCTTTTAGAGATTCTTGAGTTGTAACTTAAGCTTGATGAAAAGTTGATTTGAGTATCTGAAGTTGACTACTCAAAAACATATTATGGTTTTTTTTTTTCCAAGTATTTTTTGAAAGCTGTTGCAATCTATACATATTTTCTGGGTTTGGTCCTTCAAAAGCCTACAATAGAATAGGATTCTGTTGTTTAATCATGCTTTCAAAAACAAATCGCACTTCAAATAATACACCATTATTTGGTAGGTCAGAAAATGAGAAACTAAGGTATGGAAAGTTCAACTGGCTAGATCAAGGTCATAAAAATCAAGTCTGGAAAGAAGTCAATGACAGTACTAGCAAGGTTTCCCAAATCACTTCTGTCAGCTACAAAGTCAATTCCTATATATCTCTCTTCTCTTAAAATGACCATGGTTCAGAGACATCTGCCCACCTAGCAAATTCTGGGACATGTGTATTGGAATATTGACAATTTGAGATCTCCAATCTTAAAGATAACGTGTCTACCAGAAACAGACTTTGCTATGCTATGCTCTGCTATGATGTTAATTTCTGTGGAGTTAGGGGTTTGTGTTTGATTGTCCAGTACTAAACTAACTTACTTTCTCTGATGGAGACATTAGAGTAAATCAGGAGATATACTGATACATGGCATTGGTATTCTAACTGGAATGTTTACTGGCTGCCAAAACTATGTTTATATACTAGTTATTTGGAGAGCACAATGCTTGAGAAATTAAACTTAAGGCTTTAAAAAAAAAAACCAAACCATACTTACCAGCAGCAGTCCTATCTGCTGCTCCCCACCTTTAGCAGTATTATCTGCCATTATCTGCCAATTCCAACAATTAATATCTCCACCGGACAAAAAGCTGGGCTATTGTTCTCTGAACTAGGATCAATCAGTACTGATGATTTTATATTTTTTCCTATCAAATATTTTACAGATCTTACATCTTTCAAGCAAAATATTGTTCAATGTAAGTTGAAGTATCCTTAAAAAAAGTGCCCTGTCAGGGAAAACTGCTTCCTGTGTGGAAGGCAAAGTTCAGCAGCTGGTAGTGGTGATAGCATGTCTATCTGATCACTGTGAAATGATGAACAAATTCACAATTTTATCTATATGGAATAAGGACTGCCACAGAATACAGATATTAGAGTAACCAAGGCCCATGTTTTAAGAAAATCGCAAGTGTCTTCATTTTCTGGTTTCTGACAATAGATGCCATGCGTCTGCAGCAAAAAAAACCCCACGCTTTTGTAGAATTCCAGCTCCTTAGGTTGAAAGATGGCTAAAGAAAGTCTCCCTGTGCATAAATCCCTATCATCACACCTTTACATCCCTATCATCACACCCTTAAACCTTTACAGTGTTCATTTAACAAACACATGCCAAGTGTCTGAAGGGATAGAGGAATTCCCACAGTTCTTTGGCTATCAGTCACTCATTTTCATTTTGATATGTCTTGCAAGGGAAGGAGAAAAGGCTAAGGATCTGCTAGTCTTTCTCTTGCCCTCAAAGAGCAGATGACCAAAGACTGCATTTTTTTCAGGCCTTAAGGGCATAGCAAGTTTGAGTACTAATAGGCAATGAATATTAAATGAACTCCAAGATGCTTTGCTTTGGGAAGAAATTATACTTCCCCAGGCACCTAACATGGGTAATACAAGGATAATTAGGAGATATAAATTGAGAAGTTTTCCTGTGCTCTATATGCACAAAGACTTCTCAAAGCCAGTAGGGAATAAGAGATGGATGTTGGAAGAAAGCAAATATGTCCTATTGGGACAAGAGAAAGCACAAAGGAGAAGCTAGTGCCTGCTAGAAAGAGAACAGAGGTATGCTTGGGGCCTGTTGGGATGAAGAAATAGTTCAATTTTGATAAAACCACCATTGTTCTGAAGTCTGGATAGACATTCACAGCTTTTGGATCATGGAAGTTGAATACAAACTTTCAGAATCTTTGTGATTTTGTCAAAATGAAGCTAAACATAATTTGCTACCTACTTGCTTTCTTCACTGGTCAAAATAGTGCTTACTGCTCTTCCACAATGAACTGCTTGCTTCTGGTACCACTCATTAGAGCCCATTTCCCTTTTCTTTCCGTGTTCGGCTCTCCATTATTCTATCTCTGTATTTAACATAAAAGATTAATGTAGCTAACATAACATAGGAGTGGGTTTAAATTCCCATCTGGTTCTGTATTTTCTGCCCTAACTGTCAACTTACTGGTAGTGGAGAAGCAACATGAACGTATACAGGGCACTGACACATATCACATGCATTGTCCTGCAGTGAAGTACTGTGCTCACTCAAGTGGAGAACTGCATTCATCCCTAGGAAGATGAAAAGTAGATACTTTTTGCATCATCATTCCCATTTCCTGACTTTTTAGTCATTAAAATCTGTAGAAATTCTGAATCAGACTTCCACTTCTCTGGAGATGTTAATTTTAATGAGGAAGAGAAAAGAATAGGATATTGTGTTTGCTGTTCTGCTGATAAAGACACCCCTTCTTCCAATGCCGATAAGGATTTCCTTCCTATGATTAGTATGTATACCAGATGAGAAACTGGACTTCAGTTCTTTGGACCAGAATTGGTCAATAGTCATAATTTTGCCTTTCTCCCTACCTGTAATTTCGCAGATCCCACATATTGAATGTAAAATTCTGTTCAGCACGTATGCAAATTATGCAGTTAAAGCTAGAGGTTCAGAAGATAAAATTGTGACACTTCTTGCATTAATCTTTTATCTAATTTCAAGTGAAGTCCTGAATGAGCTGCAGTTCAATGAAATTTATCACACCATTTTCTCATGTTCTTTAAAAAATCCCTGCCTCTGGCCTAGTTTATTATAGAAATATTTATTTGGAATACTTTGTAGATTGAGCACATAGAAAATTCATGATCAAAATAAAATATATTAGTATCCTTAACGCTCTTCCATTCTAGCATAGTAGTATCTGCACAAAGACTTCTACTAGTATGGGAATATTATTAAAAATTCCTACTCATTTGTCAGTGGGAACACTTTCTAATGCAACGTGAATATTTCTTTCCATCTGAAATATCTCAAAGTTAAAATCTGTAAATCTTACAAATGTATTCCTAGGTTGCATGCAATACTGGTCCTTTTGCAACCCTGAGAGAGGAGCAATGAAGAGGTGCTCTTACACTAGTGCATTTCATGAGCTTTCCTTCACTAAGAACAACGCATTTTTTATGTACTGCTTACTTTCTGAGAATCATACATGCTAATTAAACTTACAACACTTATTTGGAGCCCGAGGAAGGATCTTACTGACAGAGTAAAGCATTGTGAATTCCTCTATTGATTGGAGCTCTGTGTTCTCCCGTGCAACAGACCCTTCTCTATAGCAATATTGAAAGCCGTTATGCTTTACTGTCCTTGTCAGGAGCTAAACTATAGGATTATTTTGTTGTTGCTGACACGCACAAATAGATTTTGACACTTGCAGTCACACAGCTGTCCGAGGTTTACCTAAGCAAAAACTTCCAAGGGACAGAATTTTGTTCTTAAATACATACATTACAATTTACATTTGAGTTTATTGTATAGAAAGGATGCAGAATTAAATTTTGAAGCTCAGTAATATGGATTGGGGAAAGAAGAAGAAAAGTATTTATATTATGCCCTTGCATGAGTTTCTTTTGAAGTTTTGTAGATGTTTAAATGCATAGTGAGGGTATAGTGAGCAATATCTTACGGTACCGGTATTTCTACTGATGTCAAGAGATATGGAAATCAGATCTTAGAGGGCAGCTGTTTTACCAACAGACTTCATGACATGCCACATCTTTATAAGAAGACATAATATTGTACAAGTACAGCTTGGTAAGCAGCCTTCCCCTCCTGTTTGTGGGCAGAGTGATGATAAAAACCATGAAGGTGTATAGAGCTGTGCCTCTTTTGTTAGTACTGGTGCCAGAGCAAGGACTGACTGACAGTTTTCCATCCAATTATCAAAAAGATTAAAATCCAAGTCTTACATGAGTGACGTATTAATTGATTTCATTGTACCAAACTCAGGATCTGAAGAATAAGGTTCCCCTTCATAGTACTACTTGACATTTCAAGTATATAGGAAATAGCACAGCTCTCCTGAAGCGTGTTGGTGTATCTCCTTAGAAGGACATATCATGTTGCCTCTTCTCAGGTGTGACTTGATCTGAACTTCAATCCACAGAAGAGCATAGTCCAGATGCTTGCAACCCTATTAGCTGTCTCATTACCCGCATGACTCATTCTCAGATCCAACACAGAACTAAGATTTGTTTGCACGTTCAGTATTTCTGATGGCAAGGAACAGGCTGTAGACGTTATCTGTCCCCGCGCAAGTTCGCTGATCGCCACAGCACCAAAACGATTGCAATAGCAGGAGTGAGAGGGCTGCCTAACATCAGTCAGATTTGCAACATATTTTTCATGCTGCTTCCTTTATTTATGCTAATGTAAATAAGTTTATGCAATCATGAACTGACGCTAAGTCTGTCTTGCTTTACATAACTGTGGGCTGCGTTTCCAAACAAAGTAGGATGTGACTTAAATAGTTTTTAAGACTGAACACGACTATCAACCTTGTAGGGTCATTTTTATTCATTTCCTCTGCATAGATACTGCATACCGTACATTGTGGCCTCTCTTCTTCTCTTGTTTGCAGTTTGTTAATTACTAACAACCACAAGCTAAAGTGCATTTTGACTTTGCTTTGAATTTATACCTCAGATTTTGACTGATGTATCCACACTCCTTTACGAACTTTGTTATTTTGTTTTAACTTTTTCCATCTAGCCTGCCTTTTTTAGTAGCCCACTTCTGCAGCATTGAAGCCCGATTTATGTGTCACCTGTGGTGTTTCAAAGAGGCATTGCATTGGTACAACGTAGTGATATCTGATCCTGTATTCATGCTTGCTCAGTTTCTATTTCAATGTTTTTAAAAGGAACTGGAGCAAAATACAGAAGTTTTGACAAACATTTGCCCCATTCCATTCCAAAGAATCATTTTGGCTACATGGTGAGGTTTGAAAATCCACTAAACCCACACAGAAGTCTTTGCCAAGTGAAATCAGTAGAGTGGAATATAGATTATGACAGGCACCGAGAGGGAAGATATCATTGCAAATAATTCAGAAAATGGTTAAAGTTGTCAAATCAAACAGAAGGATCATGTGCCACCTTTAGTTTATTGGAAAAGATGAGCCCATTACTAATTTGGAGCCCAGTGGATCACAAGTTGTTAGGAAATACAGTTAAGAAATGTGGAAAATTGCTGTGATTGCAAACCAACTTTTTGTAACTGTCTTATTAATTTTGGAGAGACACCTGTCTTGGACCTGCTTTCTCCTTGTAATATATATGAAAAATGAGATATCAAAAAGAGGGGTGTTTGGTCAAACTAGTAGTTCAGAACAAAGTAGTGCTGTTAGGTAGAAAGCAGCATCTGAATGAACTTTGATGCAACACACAGGAGTGTTAAGAGCAGCGTAGATTCTTAAAATTGCTCTGCTGAAGAGGGTCACAATTAGTAAGTATTGCTCTTGTGTTGAAACATGTCCCAGGGTTAACTCAGAGGATTGTATACCAAAAAACACTACCTTTATTCCCAACAATTACTTGAACCTGTAGCTAAAACAGAGGGAATACTGGAAGATGATGTTCTCAGAGGATGAACAAATACAAGTTTTGCAAAGGTAAATCTTGCTTCTCATACTTGAGAATTATTTGAATGTGTCTGTAGAATGAGTAATGAATATGAACAAGATGATGTAGTTCAATGTCTTAAAATTTTTATTTTAATATCCTAAAGAAAATAAATAAAAATGTGGTAAGAACAGAAAAATATTTGGAATGGAAAAAATTAATAGCTTTGTGGACTTTCCATCTTTCTTCCCCCATACTGGCATAGTTACAGATATTGATGTGGAACTAAACTATGATTATACTGGTTTATTCTGTCATGGAAATAGTCTTCCTCTCAGATTTGTCTTCAGCTGTTGTTTTGTGTTGTTTATGCAATTTATGTCAAAGCTACATATTTTAGGGACATGTTCACAGACTTAGCCTAACTCAGGAAAGAAAATAATTCTCCCACATATTTTGAGTATGTGGAGAAGGCTATCAAGTTGTTTTCTTTACTAGTTTTAATATCATGACTGTATGGAGAAGGCTGTCAAGTTGTTTTCTTTACTAGTTTTAAAAGCTCAGTATTAATTATACAAGTCTTTCTCCTTTCTGCATTAAATACAGTGTGATAGTTTGACGTATATTCAGTGCAATGTGTCATTGCTTAATGTAAATTTATGATTACAATAATATGAATGCTAGAGAAACATGTTGAAAAGGACAAGTGGAGTTTGTTGAACCAACATTGTAAATACTGTAACAAGGAGAATCACAATCGTTTGTGAGATTTCATTCAACTAATTTTCAGGTGTTTCTGAAAAATGTTATGTTCATATGGCCCAGTGACTACATTTGAAGAAATCAGAACTGACTCATAAAATATGTGCAAGCCAAAACCCTGCAGTGTAAGTGTTACAAGCAAACCTATTTACAGTGCAGTTCCTCTTTTACTGGGCTATAATAGATCTGTTGCTGTATGCAAAAGCATGGGATTTTCATGGTAGCCATTGTTACAGTTAATATTATAAACCACCTTGTAATGTCCTTTGTTCTCACATACTGGTAATATACTGGGGGAAAAAAGTGCTGTTTTAGGCTAAGACCACTAAAACTTCTGCATTGAAAGGAGCATTTGGGAGTACACTCTCAAAAGTTAAGGAAAGCTTTTAAAAGTCAGACAATTGTGAATTTTACCATTTGAACTTCTGTATGGGTGAAGCAACTTTTCCTTGCCTTTGTCAAATGAGCTTGGGTTAAAATGAATCTCAGGAGGCACAAATGGCCTACTGAGCTAAAGCTGTCATGCTAATAAGTTACTTGCCTTTAGCTTATTTCAATCAGTTTAGCCAATGGAGTTCTTTATTTCCTAAATTCTGTTCGTTTGATTGTCTGAGATTGCCCACAAGTCACTTGAAGGAGTTTAATAAAAGAAGAAGATAAAATCTCCCTGTCTGGCTTTTCTCCAGGACATAATGCAGATGTGCAGTAGTTTACTCAGGAATTTAAACAGCTCCCCATGAGTCAATGTCCCCAGTATTGTTATTGGCACTGTTTTCAGAACTGAGGTTGTTTGGTCTGTCCTCTGTAACTATCTCTGGTTTTCTGTGTTATTACTTTGGAGGCCTGGTTTAGCAAACCATTCCTGTTCAGTAGTTTGTCTATTAATGTCCTGACATTTAAGATCATAGCATATATTTTAAATGTCTTGTGTATTAACCAACTTTGATTGATCTAAAGAGGCAAATTGGAAAGTTCATTCGCGGTGGTTATTTCAGATGCAGAAAGGTGTGCAAAAGTTGACATACTACCATACCAGTATTTCATGTCTTGCAACTGTCTTCATCAAATGGAAAGAAGGATAACTCTTTTCAGACAGACTTTTCTAGGCAGTAGAAGCTCTGTCCATGCTGGTGGTCTTCCTTGTCCAGGCAAGCACCCAAGGGCTCCCTGGCTGCAGGATTACAGTCCACATTCCCTGTGAGAATCCAAGTTCTTCTATTCCTTGTAATACTTGCACTATGTAAATCTGGTTGCTTAGCAGATGAGGGAATGTCTCAGCTTCCTACTCTTCTGCAGCCTGCTCTTTGCAGCACTATGATCAGTAGCCCTAACTTGAGTCCAGTATCCCTAACACTGAGTCTGGATGAGATGTCTATATTCTTTTTTTTTTTTTATTTGAATCCTCAGTCAGCACAGAAATGCTCCCATTAAGGATCTTCATTATAGTCATACTTCCAGATATCAATATTGATCTTTAATTTCAGATGTTCTCATGTGAAAATATGTTTATTGAATCTAAATATCTCTTACCTTATGCAAGCCACTGAAGTTCTTTTAGCAATTATAGCAGCCATTTTTACTAAATGAAAGAAAATTTGGAGTGGTGATTTTCCTGGTTTTCAGATCCTTTTGAGATTTTATGACTACTGGAGGTATCTTCCAAGAAAAAAAACAAAATAAAATGCTGCTAAAGTATTGTTAATTTTTAAAGCTGTGTGTAATAGACGTAGCTGATATGCATTCCGGTCAACATACTATCTAGCTCATTCCTTATTTTTTGCTGTATTAGCAAGGAAAAGATGGTTTAAGTATATTTTGATATAACACTTCAGTGACTTTTCTTTGATATTCATGGTTTTTAACTTGCAGTGTTTCCAAGAAATAAGGAATGATGCATAGGGAGATTAGATAAACCTGCAGTCATAGCAAATTACAAAAATAATCTAATTCCTATGTATCTGAAGGCAGTGACTCTCATAGAGGCTTTGGGCTGCATAAAAGATTATAATATTAGGCATGGAATTAATTTCTGAAAGGAGTAATGTTTGTTAGAAAGATTTGCAGTTACTGTGTCAAACACTTCTCCATTTCCATAATAGGCATAAACCAGAGGGTTATTTTTTTTGGTGTTGGTCAGAAGGCACTTGTGTCAAAGATTAAAGAGGAAGAGGATGATTTGCTTGAGGGTTTTTTTTCCCATATTAGTATTTTTATGTTTCTGCATATCATAACAGGAATTGGTAACATTCACATCCGCATGGTCTTGTGAGAAGGAAGTCATTTGAGAGGCAGAGGGTTGTACATCACTTTTTAGGATTTGTTTTCTTTTATAGTTGTAAGCTCAGGAACGAGTCATCTACAACACAATGTCCTGTGCTACTCTTTATTTCATTAAATTATAAAAGAAACTGTATTTGAAGAAACCTTAGGTTCATCCCTCTGTCCAAAAGAAGGGCCACTCTGTATCTGTGACATACACTGTCTCTTTTTTTTTTTTTTAAGGTATGCTCTTCATCAATTTTTTCTATTGAAAACTTGGATTACAGTTGCTGCAACTGAATTCCACTAGTTCTTGTCCCATCCACCACAGGCATTTAAACATTTTGTCTGTACTCTCCTCATGCACTTTAAGAGTGCTATGGCATCCCCTCTCCTGCCCTCATCTGTGACCGATGCAGTGTGTCTGCTCTCTGCTCACAGGCAGCGTTTCCTGAACCTCTGAATGTGGTAGTTGATCTCCTGTCCCTTACTGGCCCGTACCCATCTTGGCACCTAGAACTGCACCCAGTGTTTCAGCTGATGCTTTACGAGAGCCTAAGAAGATAGTGAAGCGGATTATTTCATGTGGTACAGGCTCTACTCCAGTGTAGCCACTTCAGTACAATGCCTGTATTTTTCAGAGCGACATGATGTTGTTGTCTTATCTTCTGAAAATGATTATAACCCTGAGGTCTATTCCCAGAGAACTGCTGCAGGGACAGTAGCATCCCAGCCAGTGCCATCTTCTTTAAAGCTCATTTTATTTTATTTGCCAAAATGCATTTGCACTCTTCCCACACACACACTTTTTAAAAAAATTGTTTCTAGTTTGCCAGAATTGCCTTAAGTGCTAACCTGATCTCCACCAGTATTTGAGCTTTGCATGCTGAATAAAGATCATCTCTTTTCCACTCTTCTTGCTGTTTTGAAAATATTGAACTGTCCTGGGTCAAGGACAAACGACTTTTTAAAACCCCACACAGTGAAACCCCAAACCAGATCAACTCTACAGCAATTAAAACAAAACTCCCAAACCAGATTTTTCTGATGTGGTCTGAAGAACATTTAGTGTGTCAGGGTAAGAATTATCCCATTTATTCCCAGTTAAACTCACTTCAGCCTCTACTACAGTCAGTTCTTGAGATCCTCCTGTTAACCAGGTGAACCATGTAAACCCAGTTAATAATTATGGACAATACCCTCGGAATTAGAGGGGCCCTGCCTCCAGCCAGGTGGAGGAGAGGGACAACAGAGTTTATTG